>PVKM010015775.1:0-27532 GCA_004027735.1 Carollia perspicillata | reverse complement strand
ATCTTTCTTGATCCATGGGCTACATTTGACCCAATTGCCAACTTTCCTTCTCAACATACATGTACACTAACTTCCTGGAGCAGCACTCTTCTGATTTGACACCTAACCCACCCTTTGTTTATTCTTACAGAGCTTCCCAAACTATAAATATCAGAGTAGCCTGCATCTGTTCTCAGATCTCTACTTCTCTTTCCCACACGTTCTCTTATTAATGCCACCCAGTCTCATGGTTTTAATGTTTATACAGTAGAATCCCCAAATTTATCTTTGGCCCATTTGAATACCTAATAAGTATTTGAATACCTAATAAGGAACTTAAAGTGTCTTAAACTCTTAATACAACTCCCTGCCCCCCACTCCACAATGGAATTCTTTCAGTTCTCTCCACCGTAGTAAATGGTGACTTTATCCTTCAGTTTCTTAGGCCAGAAAGACTTGGAGTCAGCTTTGATTCCATCTTTCTCTTCCGCATCACCAACAATCTACTAGCAAACCCTACCTTAAAATACATTCCAAATCTGAGGATTCTTCACCATTCTCGTTGCTTTTGTTTTGGTCCAAGCCCAAATCCTCTATTGCATGGATAATCTCCTTAAGTAATATTCATGTTTCTTCCCTTCCCCTTCTACAGTCTAACTCAACACAGCAGCCAAAATTATGTCTTTAAAACACAATATCAGGTGATATCATGTCTCTGCTCTAATTATTGCTTGGCTTCTACTCCCCTCAGAGTAGAGCCTAGCTACCTGAAATGATGTGTAACAGCCTACATGACTCGCCCTCCAACATCTTCCCTGGCCTCCCCTCCTACTACTCTCCCTTTTGCTCATGCATCCAAACACTGCTATCCTTTCCATCCCTGAACAAGCCAGCCATGCTCCCATCATTCACATTTTTTGCTCTTGGTTTACCCTGTGCTTTAAAAGTTCTCTTTAAGATATTGCATGATTTGTTTTCCTATATCTTAAAAGTCTTATCTTCAAAGTGATACTTCCCTACCTTTTAAAAATTATATTGATTCAGGTTTCTTGCTTTACTTCCCATGAAGCCATTCATCGCAATTGAACTATTATGTTTTAAATTAGTTGTTCGTTATTCTCTTTCCATCCCCCTTTCCCTAAACAAAAACACTAGATAAGAAGATCTATGTGAGCAGGGATTTGGTTCTTTGTTTTTTCTGCTAAAAATCAACACTATGATTAATGCATAGAATATGTTCAATAAGTATTTTTTTCAGAGATTTGGTTAATAGATATATCCACATTTTTTAAAGGACCAACACATTAGTTTTCCCTTTATTTATTTCCTGTAAATCAGCTTGTAACCAGGTAGCATGGGGTCTGGATGCTTGTCACCTGTATACACATAACACAAACATTTCTGAGGAAGGAAATAGGTTTTTATTAATAGAGTTCCCAATTTGGGGGAGATGGGAGAATTCCTGCTCTGAACCCTTCTCTCCTGCAAGACACAGAACCTTCCTTGCTCCCCAAAAGACTGTAAGCCAAAGTCATGCCCAGAAGTTCCCCATTATTGCTTATATGTCCTTTTGGAGCTTAAACCAGCCATATAAACAGGCCTCCCACCCTCTCTGGGTTATACGCTAGTGGGTTTCAGAGTCACCGTCATCTAGCAGCAGCTCTCCTTCTCTCTCTCAGGGCCTGGGTTGGGCTGCCAGATCACTCCAGGTGGTCGTGCAGGGGAAGCTCCATTCACAGGGAACTTCCCAGCTCATGCCTCCATGGGCTACTCCCATTCTCCATGTACTGCTCTCAGGGCAAGAGAGTGGAAGCAGCCCAGGACTCATGTGCCATCCTGCACTGGGTTGCAGCATCCTAAAGACTGGAGCCCGGCGAGGCACGCATCCCAGCGTGGGTCAGTGCCTGCTCCAGGGAGCTGGTTTCCAACCATGTGGAACCTAAGCCTCAGGTGGGCCCAGCATCTGCCAGTCCCATGAGTGCTCCACACTGGTCAGGGCAAAGCAAAAGCCCAAGAAGTGAAGAAGCCAAGGAAGCAAAAGAGTGAGCTTTTGCACTCCTGTTGTGTACAAGTCCTCTCCCAGAATTCCATGTGCTCTGGAAGCCAGTGGGAGTGTCCAGCTTTTCAACTAATGAGGGCCAGTGTCAGCCATGTTTGCCTTTGCCCCTCTTCTGGCCACCATATAAAGCAAGGGAGCAAAGTCTCCAGACATGCTTGCTCTGTACAAACTCCCCTGTGTTCTGTGGGCTGCCTACGGCAATTTCCTCCTCTCACGGCCCCTGCCTTCACAGGAGGGGCAAGCCACTTTTAGTCTTCAGTTTCATTTTAGGGTTTTTCTCCCTGCTCCCTTCCTTCTCTTAGTGATTTGTCCTGATCACTCTGTTACAGGATTACCAGTTCATAACATCAAAAACATGAGACAAAAAGAAAAACCTATCTTTCTCCTCTCAACAGGAGGGAGAAAGAAGCCTGAGCATCTGTATGCTGTACAACTTAGAGATACCAATTTATTTTCCCATGTTATACATCCATACCTACAGTGCTTTTTATTATTTTCTAGGGAATACTAATACTTTAATTTATATGCAGTTACCTATATTAGGTTTTCTAGTTGACTTTAGACAAGGAATGAAAAACTCATATGCCTTGACACATCAGTAAAAAAAAAAGCATACATTTGTGAAGAGGGGCCCTTGGAAAACTAGGAGTGCTTGTCCCACCTGAGGTGACAGCCCTACTCAGATTCAGCCAATAATTATTATCTGGTTATGTGTGCTCAATATTGCTGGATTTTCAGGTGTTCAAGAAAATCGAGTATAAATATGTATTTGCATGTTTAAAAGCTGGGAATAACAACGGTGCTCACCGAGGATCTCGGCAAGCTGGATTTGGCTCCTGGGCCTCCTCCTTGCAGGTTTTGTTCTCAGGCCTTGTGAACTCACCCGGCATAGGTCCAACCATGACTAGTTGTTTAAAACTGCCGATGGAGTGTGGCCAGAAAGCCCCTGCCACCTCACCCATGGCTTACGGTATTTCCATGTTGTGAGCAAATCAGCTGAGAATTTTTGAAAAGCTCTTCATTCTAGATTGTTAAGATGCTTCCAAGAACTGTAAACAACATGTTCTGTGGATAAGGCTGTAGTTTTCCGCTTTAGGTGAGACTTTATCATTTAATGTACTTTATAAATTTTGTCCTGTTAATGTGGACTTTCTTCTCATTAACACAATTCTGGAACATCCACTCCAAAAATATTGTCCATTCAAAAATATTTAGGGAGGGTATGTTATGTGTCACCCATTGTATTGTATGCAATGACAAATGCTAATTGTTAAGAAGAAAATCAATATCTACTCTTGCCTTTCTTAGTAACAATATCATTTTATTTTGGGATAACAATGTATCTAACTCAGATGCCATTTCCCTTTGTGCTTGGATGTCATTGTGGCTCTGTGACTAAGTCCTGTCTGATGAGGTTGTTATGGGTTACATTGTACCCCATAGAAAGATATGTTGAGTTCCTAAGCCCTAGTGCCTGAGAATGTAACTTTATTTGGATGAGAGTCTCTGCAGATGGTAGGAGGCCTCACTTCAATGGCAGGTGTCCTTGTTAGAAGAGGAGATGAGGCGGAGACACATGGAAGAAAATGCCGGGTGAAGACAGACAAGCAAAAGGGGAACGCCGTGTGACAGCAGCGGCAGAGATAGGAGTGGTGGAGTTGCCAGTGAAAGAGCACCAAGAACGGATAGCCGCCGCCAAAACCTAGAAAGAGGCAGAAAGGATTCTACCCAGCATCTCGGAGGGAGCACGGGCCTGCCAATATCTTGATTTCAGACTTCTAGCCTCCAGCACTGTGAGAAAATAAATTTCTGTTGTTGGAGACACGGAATTTATGGTATTCTGCTGCAGCAGCCTGTGGTATATGCAGAAGGTTTCTGATGGGCTTTCTGGGAATACTCCTTTTTAAAAGTTGTACATTTTTTTTTGAAATATAGACATGATAATCGGAGCTCCAGCTGGCATGTGGAACCTGAACCACGTGGCATCTTTGAGGATGAAATGTACTTACTAAGGCTAGTAGAAAAGAACTATAGAAAAAGTTTGGGATGTGGGTAGGCTTGTACCAGTCCTGAAACCTACCTCTGAACTTCCATATGAAATTTAAAGAAACTTCTCTCTTATTTAAGCATACCACTTGGACTTTCTGTTATACACAGCCAAACTTAGTCCTAACTAATACACCCATCTTCAAACAGATGTGCACATAATGTAGAGGAGAGGCACGGGTGGAGGCAGGCAGCAAAACTCAGGAACGCTCTGTGGAAGGAGAGTTATTTGAACTGGGGAAAGTAAGAAAGAAATGGAATTGGGAGAGCACTGGAAATTAAGTCTGTTTCTGTTATAGTATTTTCCATCGGCTTTACTGATACTAACTACAAGGTAACACAGAAAGGCACCTCATGTTCCCATTGGCCATAATGTACAAGTGCCTACTTTCAAGAGGTGATTTCTAAAACACAGGCAAATGTTAGAGGAACACATATTTTGAGGGCCAGCAAGCCTAGATTAATGTTTTCTCTCTGGTGCTCATCCACGGTGATTTTTGACTTCTTATCTAATAGATCTGAGCCATAATTTTTATTGCTGTAAAATTTGAATAAAAACATCTGCCCCCCTAGGCTGTTATGAGACATACATGAGAAGATACATGTAGAAATGGCTAATGAGGAATAAATGAGATCATTCATATGGGAACAAGTGAAATAAAAATGAGATGGGAGGAATAAATTAACTAGAAGTGACTTAACGTCCTGCCTATTATGGAGCAGCCAGTCAATAAGTATTATTTTCCCTCCACTCTTTCTTCCACCAATTTTTCTTCTACAATATCAAGTAAGTCAAATGTTTTGGACTGTTAAGGAGAGGAGAAGGTAACTCTTCATGCAATTTTTCTTATGTTTTGCTGCATGTAGCATATCATACAATATATTGAAAGACCAATCTTGTGTGTTAAATGAATGACTTGCGTGAAGATGATATTTATTTTAGGGGGCTAGATAGAGCTTCTGGGGCCTACTCAATTCAATCAGATTAAAGGCATATCATCTTTCAGAGGTTAAGTTAAGAGGAAATAGTTCATACTGGAAGGGGCTTCGTTAAGAGGTACTTTCTAGGGGAAAGACTACACACTTAACCATAGCCAAATCTATTATTTTTCTCTTGAATATTTTTACAGAAACATTTTTTATAGAAACATCTTAGATCCCAATGGTGGGGGAAAATATACTCTTTGATCTAGTGTGGCCATCTAATCAATATAATTAGGAATTAGGATATCTCCCCTAAATTACATTTTTTATTACATATGCTTCTCCTAGCATAGCTCAGGACCTAGGAAATACTGTGGAACTGCTGCAATATGTAACATTTCCCAGTGCCATTTCCTCTTTTTTCTCCATCCTGGTCTCAAAGTTTCCTACATTTTGAAGTCAGTTCTTTTCGTGGATAGGAAATGAAGCAAGAATTTACAACTTGGGTAAAATATAGCAATCTTTTATCTTGATTAATGGTCCTCAAAGCTTTCCCAGTAATTGTGTTTAATCTTTGCTCCTAGTACTGAAATGAATTACAATGTGGTTTCAATTTTGAAACCATTGTTCACTTCTGTTATGTCTACTTTCTGTGCCTTGAGTTATCTTTTCTTTTCAGCATAAGAAACGTCCAAACCTATAAGAATTTTTATGAGTTTATTTGAGTCAAACTGACGACAGTTGTCAGGAAGCAAAAATCTCAAGAATGGAAGTTTTATCACTTATTTTATACATCAGAATCAAAGGGGAAGATATGAGAGGGTTACATGAAATCCACTGGTGATAGATTAGGCAGGTTGGAGAAAGCAAAGTGAGGAAATCTCTGGAACTGAATAAAAAATTGAAGGAATAGACACATACTTCTTTTACATAGGTGGGTATAGGGTAGTTAATAGTTAACAATTAACATAATAATAACAATGAAGGGATCCCATGGTCTTGAGCTCCGATGGGAAATTATGCCCTAAGGGTCTAGAAAAAGGGATTACTCAGGCATTCCAAATATATGTTATCTTAAATGCAAAAAGATAATGGGCAGGCTCTGTTAAGGTAAGGTTGACTTTTGTCAAGGAAGAAACCAGCCTAGGATGTGACTACCCAGTTAAGAAGTTTTAATTTTAGACCATCCTACGTGGTTACTTTTGGTCTCTGAGTGTGTAAAGCTGCTATGCAGGCCTCCCCTGCGCTTGTCAGGTTTAGTACGAGTCCCCCTTTTTGGCCCACATCTTAAAGCCCTAGCCCACTCTGGGTTATAGAAATCATTTGGCTCCCAATGGAAAATGTAGGTGCTCTTAAATGTACAGGTTCTATATTAAGCCAACTACATTATTCTGCATTGTTCTACATTATTAGTCTTATTCTGACGGTTTACTAGGCCATGTGCTACAGTTAACTGGGTTTCTGTTTCATTTCATTTTACATGAGTGCATTTCTTGTGGTTTTCTTCTCTCTAGATATTCATAAATCTATCTTCTTCTGTGCAGTACACTAGGCAGGTGCCAACCTGACTATGTATCCCAGTGCATTTTTTTGTGTTTCATTGACCCAACACTGACGTGTACTCACACTTATTGCTTACCGTGGACATTCTTGACATTAGCTATCTGTTGCCACTCAGACAAACATGGCTATAGGTGGGATTCATCATGCTGGTCTGCCCATCCCCCAAGTTGGTGTTTCTTCTACCAGGTTCTGGTCACCTCTGATTTGGTCTGTGTTGTTGATGGCGGCAGCCCTGCTCTGACTTTTCTGTCTTAACTGATTTTCCTGGACTGGATTCTTCCACTTTTACCTATGCAACTGATTTCCTATAGTTAAAATAAAGGATAATAAATTTGAATAAGAGTATTTTTTTTGTGTGTGCAGATGGAAATAAAAGATTGAAAATGCTAAACTACCAAGCAGGGCCTAAATGTGGCCTTTGCTAAAATTGTAATGCAAGTCAGGTATATTCTAAGCATTCTTCCACCTCTTTATAAGGTGACCTTTTCCTTTTTCTCCCTTTACCCTCCAAAATATTTTAATCTAGTTTTTTTTCAATGCCCTAGGTCATCCAGTTGGAAGCTGATAAGAAAACTTTAGATATTAATAAAACATGTTAATTCTCCTAGAATATTTGCATGATAAAAGAGTGCTGTAGAAAGGATCTTGGATAGAAGATTATAAGGTTTTGTTACCCCTCCAACTGCATTACTTTACAGAAAAATATCTCCTTTATTTTTGGATTTTAATGACTAAATTCATTAACAAAAATTAGGAGTACAAATATATGGTTATTAACTTTTTATTTTAGAAAGAGTGACATCTATAAAAATGTATCTGTATCACCATCATTTTCTAAATGACAGGGAGTTTAAATAAGGAAAAAGTAGAGAGGATAGAATCTCAGAATAGAGGACAGTATTTTTTGAGACAGGACATATGTCACGAATTTTGAATGCAGTAAATTTTACATAAAGTTTTGTGCTTTTTTCCAAGAGTATTTCAGATTGATACAATTTCATAGTAAAAAATCAAAAGGAAAAAAGGAAGGAGGGAGGGAAGGAAGGAAGAAAAGCAAAAACAAATAAATGTTCAGCTTATTCTAGAACACTGTTTTTTTTTAAATTTTTTAAGTCACAGCCATTGTTGAAAATCTGGATTTAGGTAAGTGTATTTATGATGATTTTTATTTGAGTCCTGGGCTTTTGTTTGAGTCCCAAGGGTAGTTGGAAAATACATCCCCCACCCCCAGCCCCTTCTCTGTTCTGGGAAAATTGACTGGCTAACCACAAAGACCACCCAGGCCTGGTATATTTTAGGTAAGACCCATCTCCACACATAGCCTCAAAGAGTCCCTTGTTTTCTCTCTCTTCTTTGAGATATTAGTGAATATTTTCTTCCTAATGCAGGAGCCTCAATAAAATCATCTTAATTGCCTGGTGCATTTTGTCTTTCACAGTGGAAATATCCAACCTTATTGATTTCCCTCTCATCTATTTTTGTTGTGGTCAATTCAGCATTATCTTTGAACTCAGAGAAGTCAAGGCACAGCTGCTTTGTCCTGTGTCTCTTTACCAAAAGAGAACAAAAAGGGCAGAGAGACTGGACTGCCTACTGTTGGCTCCTTTATTTATTTATTTTTAAATGAAAAATAGAGACATTTATTGAAGAAGATGCAAAATACAGGCAACATCGCGTACACAGGACAATGGCACCTCATTCCCCATCAAAGTAGGCACCTGAGGACCTCACACAGTCCTCCCAGTTGCCGTCAGCTGCCCCATCATATTTTCCTGAATCTCACTGACAATCTGAAGTCTCTTCCTTTTATTTTTTTCACTTTTTTTTTATTTTTGTTCAAGTGTAGTTGTCTCCTTTTTCCCCCTGCCACTCCTCCCCACCCCCAGCCATCCCCACTTTCCACCCTTGATCCCCTCCTTTGGCTTTAGACAGTGGACAATTGGCCTGGGACAACTGGTTATTTGCTGAAAACAGAATCAGCAGGTATTTTCCTGAATGGGATGTTGTGTACTTGCAAGTTTTTATCTTTTTCCTGGAGTTGATTGGGGTGGAGTTGGGGGATGGAATGGCTTCAGTTTATAAAGTAATAACTTTAAAGTAATTTAGCTAAAAAATAATAGTTTAAAAAATTCAGTTTTAAAGTAATAGTTTAAAATAAGGTTTTCCTTAATCCTTTAAATGTAATGTACAAATGTGATTGTACTATTTATAAATCTAGCAAACTTTAAGGATCACTATGCGGGGTGATAATTTTCAATCAATTCAATGCAAATGAAAAAACTTATTTAAATAATCAGGCTCATTTTAAACTTAGTCTATTAAATTCTTTTAAACTTTTAAAAATATGCTTAAATTCTTTCATCCTTTAATTTTTTGCTAAGTACAAAGTAAATTTGATCATCTATATACCTAATTCTAAGCATTGCCAGGGGTAAAAGACACTTTCTCATTAAGGAAATAGCTTTACTATTCCCGATAAGGTAGCTTTCCAGTTCCACAGGACTGGTACAGCTCATAGACCCAAAGTTTTCTTGCCTAGATGCTACATAGAACTGGTTCATCTTGAATCACTTTCAGAACATGGAAGCTTGCTTCTAGTTGTTTTTATAATAGCAATTCTTAGTCTAAATGTTTCAAATTCAATTGGTTACTGAATTTTTTTTCCCTCTGATTGGAATCTGCAACATCTCAGAGAATTTGCTGGTAACTTCCTTTAACCACTCTTTCCTTGATTAGTTAAATGCTGGATTATTTTTAGATTCTTCTCCTGTGACTGGCCACAGCTCTTTTGTGGAAATTACAAAGACCTGAAATTAGATTCTAAGCATCTTCCAGTGATCTGGTCCATCTGTAAGATAATAACTTCTCAGATCCAACTAACTACATCATCAATCTACACACATTTATTCATGGACTAGGGTTTGTTAATCACTGGAGAAGACCACCACAGTTTTGGACCTGAGTCCAGGATTCTAAAAGGTAGAGAGAAAACAGGAAAACATAGATTGTAACCTAATTACCAACATAATCTTCAGTCATGTGCCAACCACAGCCTCAGTTTCTTCGACTGTGTAATACCTATCACAAAGTGTGCAAGAAAAACTCAGATCATAATCTTGGAAACTTACGAAATATTTTTTATAAACAAAAGTCATGAAGCCTATGATTTTCACTTTTATATTTTTAATTGTTTATATATAAATAGTAATTCTTTTAAAAGTGATTACCTAAAGCATATTTGATTTTTAAGAGATGTATTATGAATGAAAACTTTTCATAACAAACACAATACAACAAGAGAAGTCCTTTGAATTTTATGAGTGAGTATATATCACAGAAGAAAATAGTCCTAGGTAATAAAACAACCCAACTCTGCTTAGTAGATTATGTGACACAAAATATGTATTGCTTCTGAAGTAAATTAAGTATGACTTAGGAGAATGAGCTAAAGAGACAATTTTTGGGACCAAGGGGCTAGAACCTTTTACAATAAATAAAATAAATCCTAACAAGTGATCTGTTTTCCCCCTTCAGGTCTTTCCTATTAAAGTGATAAATGCTTACAAAACAGATATCCAGCTATGTAGACCGAACTAAATAGATTGAATTGGACTGGTGGGCATTTTATAACAGTAACTTTCATTCTTTAAACTTTTGGAAAAAAAATACTACTTTCAAATAAAGAATAAAATTTTAAGCCTGAATAGAATATGATGAAAAACATTTTAAATCCATACCTTCTTTTTGAAGTTGCATATTTTTTGGATGCTCAATCTTAATCTCAAGAGTGGTTTGGATTTATAGCCACATATCCAATGCTCAGAAGTCCTTGCTTGTGTAAGCCTGGCTGCCCTCATCCAGCCACTAGACTATAAAACACCTGGCTTCATTTGATTTATTCTGGCATAGGGGACTACAGTTGTGCAAAACAACACAAAAAGACTTCCCTAGGCAAACATGGGATGTTCTCATTGTCTCTGTGGCATCTGTTTTCTCGGCCTTCCCTGCATTCCCAGTGCTCCCCTGATCAGACAGAGCAGAGAGTTTTCTTGATCATAGCATCAGTCCATCAACCCATGGCTTTACTGTAGGGTTTGTCAGTCCCACCACCCACACAGACTTGTTGGTTATCTGTGCCATTCTCCCTTTACTCTGCTTTTTAGATGAAATTTTGTTTTAGTAAAATGATTGTATGTAAAGGTAGTCTATCAGTGTCTTAGACAGCTTGGAATGCAATAGGAAAATACTGTTGGGTCAGGGTGTGAGCATAGTCTGGTTCTGGTGAAACCTCTCTTCTTGGCTTGCAGATGACTGTCTTCTTGTTATATCCTTACTTGGTGGGGACTCGGGGGAGAAGAAAAGAAGTAGGGTGGGAGAGAGACAGAGAAAACACTGTCGTGTCTCCATTTTCTTATAAGAACACTAATCCCATCATAGGGGCTGTACCTTGAGGATTTCATCAAAACCTAATTAACTCCTGAAGGCCCCACCTCCTAATATCACCACTTTGGGATTAGGGCTTCAACATACGAATTTTGGCGGATGCAAACATTTAGCCTACAGCAATCAGTGTATGGGTTTGACATTTTGTTGTCTTTCTAAGGCATCCTATTAAAGTCTCTCCAGTGGGTTGTCATGGCAGTGTAGCAGACAAGGGGGGAGAAATAAATAAAAGATATATTTTCAACAATAGCCATCTCTTTAGCCCTCTTCTAAATGTTTGTTTTTTACTTTTCAGGAGACATTCACCTTTGTCTGGAGCTGGTCCAAGATACGTACAGTTCAGTTAAGAATAGCATGCCCTTTTTTTTTCCCCATCTTATAAGCAAAAGAAGAGTTATTCTTTGTTTGTTTTTATTTCCAATTTTGCAGATAGGTGTAGTAGTGACAAGGTGACTATTTGCAATAACGAAACCCCTGTACATTCTTCTTCTGAAGAGTTAAACACTACCAATTTACAAGGACAATTTTTCAAGAATGAGGATGCTTTTTCAGTGTTGGCATAAGAAAACGAGTAAGAGGATCTGCAGGACACAACATAAGGAGCCAGAAAGTGAACACCAAGAACCATCCGAGCAGCAGGCGGGAGATTAGACTGGTAATGCTGGGGAGGTAGGGAGCCAGTGGCGGGAAAAGTAGACTGAACAAGCAGCTCCAGTGGAGTTGTCTAGTACCCACAGCAGAGAGAAAGCAATGGATCTGCCAAACAAGGGAGAGGGGAGGAAAGTCCAAAGCCAACCTGAGGTATCAGGGAAGGGGTCTGGGAAATTACTGAGAATGGAAACATTAGGAAACCAATAAGTAGGGTAATGAGAACATCTGTCAGAGCCAAGGAGGGGGGCTCATTTCACTGACTTCCCAGGTCATTCTTCACAAGAGGCATTGCCCGGTGTTGGAATAAAGGATATTAGGTGTCTTCAGGCTGAGGGGGAACATTCAGAGGACAGTAGCTTTCTGGGATGTAAGCCCTGAAGCTCTGTGTAGCTAACTCAGAGGGAACCTCATATCCTCTCCACCTTCCATCAGTTTGCAGTTGCCAGCGGAACTGCCGGAAACATTGCCACACAGTCAGAACATTGTACCATACCAGAGGCAAGTATAAACAGCTTCCGAGAATCAGAGAATCTCAGAGTTGGAAGGCACCTGTGCCAGTGAGTAACATTTCTGGACTGAGATTTGCCTGTCTCATCTCCTGAAAACTGTCCTTCCTACATGACAAAACCCCAGAGCACACTGGAAGAATTCTGAGCCTTATCCCATTATCTTCAATATTGCTCTTTACCCAGGACATTCTAAAGGAAGGAAAGGAGTTATTTTTGACTGTCTTAATGTAGATTTATTGCCCAATGTAAGGCAGAGAACCTTTTGCTTGCTTTTAGCCACAGACCTGTTTCCTTATGTATTGATTTCCTAGTGTGTACTAAGTGGCTTAAAAGAACAGAAATTTATTGGTTCATTGTTCTGGGGTCTAGAAATCTCAGATCAAGATAATGGCAGGGACACATTCCCTCTGAGACCTCTAAGGAAGTCTTTCTTTGCTTTTTCCTGCTTCTGGTCACTTGCTGGCAATTTTTGGTGTTTCTTGGCTTAGAGATATATCCCAACAATGTCTGTCTCACATGGTGTTCTTCCTGTGTGTCTCTGACTTCACATGGCCATTTTCTATAAGGACACCAATCATATTGAATTAGGGTCTCACTTTATTCCAGTGTGACATCACCTTATCTAATTATGCTGCAAAGAACCTATTTCCAAGACAGGCTACATTTTCTGATACTACGGGGTGGGACTTCCACGTGTATTTTTGAGGGGGATGCAATTCATCATGTAGCACCTTACATGAGACTCTTCTGGCAAGATGTGAAAGCTCTGCAGTTTCAGGCCTGGTAGCCTCTGCACTATCGTTGGATTATATGCATCGAAAATACAAGAACTAACTTTACCTTCACGGGATTTTTCTCCAGTGTAACCTGGTCACTCTACAACAGTAGGATACATGACCTCCTCTTATTGTTCATCCTGAATCCATAGGAAAGGAACATGTATCTCACTAGCCCCTTTCTATTGTAGACATTAATGGTGCATACTCTTAAGTCTAGGATTGTTATACAATACTATAGAGGGAATATGATTTAAGAATGGTTTTTATATTTCTCTAATTGGTGGTTCTGAGCAACTTCACTTCTAGTTTCAATTTAAAAGTGTCTAGCACTGGTCTCAATGTTAGGGTCAAATGAAACATAGATAATGGTGGTGTTCTGTTCAAGGATGAATGCATTCTTCCGAAACTCGTATGTTGAAGTCCTCACTCCTAATGTGATGGTTTTTGAAGATGGAGTCTTTGGGAGGTAATTAGGTATAGGTGAGCTCATGAGGGTGGAGCTCCTGATGGCATTAGCACCCTTATATGAAGAGACCCCAGAGAGCTCCCGCAGCCCCTCTCTCCATGATATGAGATGTGGTGAGAAGGCACGTGCAAGCCAGGGAGAAAGCTCTCACCAGAAAGCAACAATATTGGAACCCTAATCTTGAATCCCCAGTCTCCAGAAGTGAGAAAATAAATGTATTTGACTTACGCCACCCATGATATTTTGATATTATGATATTTTGTTATGGCATCTCAATAAAAACATATACTGTACATTCTCGTGCTGCCTCACCACTATGGGAACTATTCAGTGACAAGTTCCTTAAAGGTGCTGCCCAGCTCTTTAACGTATAACACACAGTAGTGCTTTCCAGTTAGCACATAATCCCACATTTGTATTACACTGCAAATGTCCCCATTTTAAAGATGAAGAAACTGAGAATTAAAAAGATTTAATAAACCTACACTAAGTTCAAGTTTCTCTCGGAATCTGCCCATTTGCCGACCAGCCTATGTCTTGTATACTCTCAGTGTCTTACATAACTTTGCTAAATTGAATTTTGCTTTATTCTCTATAGAACATCATGTTGTGCACAGTGTGGGAATAAAAGGAGACTGTGTGGGTTGAGTCCAGTACAAATGCTGTGGCTAGTTGTTCCTGGTTTCTCTCTGGAGTGTACATGTAATTATCATTATTACAGCTTTATAGATACCTTTGTCTTCTGAAATCCATAGAGACACACAGGAGGTTAGAATGGACAGGAGCAGACATACTCATGGGCAAGGGCAAGGAGGGGTCAGGGAAGAGAGAATGAGCAGCTCTGGGTGATTCAGTGGCAGGTGGAGTATCTAGAGGAAATTGCAATTTTATGGTTTCATTGTGCACAGCAGGGCTTTGGCTCCTATAGCAGTTCTGTTCTTGCATGTTCCTGATTGGTAAAGACCACAGAAAGTTTTGTTCTGTCTTATGAGCATGATGAAGTGTTTCCCATTGTGGACAAACAAATGGAGGAAACTTAATCAAATGCCTGTATGGGCCTTGAGGTACAAACTGGCTTTAACATATTTCGTATTTGAAAAAAGTCCATTATCACCCAGGTTACCAATTGCATTTTTTTCACTATAAATAACATCCCAAGCCTAAGCATTTAGAGAGAGATTAGCCAGAGTAATAACACTGCCCTTGCCAGATACACACACAGGATCTTCCTTGGGTACTTCTCTTGAATCTCATGGAAGAATGGGTCATTTTAACAGAATCAATGAGATCTGGGAAGGAAAGCCTAACATTAGCTATTGCAGATTCTTTGGAGATTGGGTGAATGTTCCACATTCTGGGAAAGCTGGATAAATTGGTAGTGATTCTATTCTTTTTAAATTATATTTTATTGATTATGCTATTATACTTGTCCTGATTTTTCCCCCTTCTACCCCCTCCACCCAGACCTCCCCACTCCTCAGGCAGTCCCCACACCATTGTTCATGTCCATGAGTCATGTGTATAACTTCTTTGGCCACTCCATTTCCTACACTGTACTTTATATCCCCATGGCTGGGCTTCTTAATCACAGCACCTCTTCACCCATTCCTCCCTACCCCCCTCACATCTGGCAACCATCAAAACGCTCTCTACATCCTTGATTCTGTCTCTGTTCTTGATTTCTTAGTTTGTTTTTTTAGATTCAAATGTTGATAAATTTGTATTTTTTGCCATTTTATTGTTCAGAGTTTTGATCTCCTTTATTTTCTTAAATAAAAGTCCCATTAACATTTCATATAATAATGGATTGGTGATGATGGACTCCTTTAGTTCTTTCCTGTCTTGGAAGCTCTTTATCTGCCCTTCGATTCTAAGTGATATCTTTGCTGGGTAGAGCAATTTTGGCTGTAGGTCCCTGCTTTTCATGACTTTGAATATTTCTTGCCAATCCCTCCTAGCCTGCAAAGTCTCTTTAGAGAAAAAAATGGGCAGTTTTATAGGAACTCCCCTGTAGGTAACTAAGCTCTTTTCTCTTTCTGCTTTTAAGATACTCTCTTTATCTTTAAACTTTGGCATTTTAATTATGTGTCTTGGAGTGGGCCTCTTTGCATCCATCTTGTTTGGAACTCTCTGTGCTTCCTGCACTTGCATGTCTACCTTCTTTGCAATATTGGAGAAGTTTTCTTTCATTATTTTTCCAAATAGATTTAAAATTTTTTGTTCTTTCTGTTCTCCTGGCACCCGTATGATGCAAATGCTGGGCCTCTTGATGTTGTCCCAGAGGCTGCTTAAACTGTTCTCAGTTTTTAAGTTCTTTTTCCTTCTTATTGTGATTGGTTGTTTTTTGTTTCCTTATGTTCCAAATCATTGATTTGATTCTCTGCTTCATCCACTCTACTGCTGTTCCCCTATAAATTGTTCTTTGTTTCAGTTAGTGTATCCTTCATTTCTGACTGGATCTTTTTTATGCCATTGAGGTCCTCACTAAGTTCCTTGAGCATCCTTATAACCAGTGTTTTTAACTTTGCTGTCTGACAGATTCCTCATCTCCATTTTGTTTAGCTCTTTTTCTGAAGTTTTGATCCGTCCTTTCATTTGGGCAAGGTTTCTTTGACTCCTTGTTTTGGCAACCACCCTGTGTTTGTTTCTGTGTATTAGGCAGAGCTGCTTTGACTCTGTGTCTTGGTAGTGTGGCCTAATGCAGTAGGTGTCCTATAGGGTCCAGTAGCACAGCCTTCTCTATCACCCAAGCTGGGTACTAGAAGTGCACCCTTCATGTGAGCTGAGTATACACCCTCCTCTTGTTATTGAGCCTTGGTTGCTGTTGGCAGATCAATGGGAGGGATTTACCCAGGGCAGTCAGCTGCAAGGATTGGCTGTGACCACTTACCACCAACCTTCACCCTACTTGGAGGACACACTGTGGAGGGGCAGGGTAGTGGTGCTCCAGTGTGGTCTATAGCTGTTCACTGGGTGTGCTGGCCCTGGGGTTTCCTGGATGGTGCAGACCAAGATCAGCCCCCACCTGTGTTTTGCCCAAGGCCACCTTCAAGCCCGGTGAGCTATTAAGCAATCTGAGATGGCTGTTACTTGTTTGGGGTTTAGAGATTTCTAGACAAAATCAAGCTGTGCATCTAGGCTGGCTGCAGCTAGTGCTGGGCTGGGGCTCACTAAAGCCAGCTGTTGCTTATTTGATAGGATTTAGGAAGTTGTGAAGCATGCGCCAAGACCAGCCATTCTTATAGTGGGCCTATAAGTTGGGTGGGGCAGAGTCTCTGGGGATCTCCAAGGTGGTTCAAACAGTGTTTGCTGGTTGATGGAGTCTCAGATATGGCAGTCTCAGATATGGAGTCTCAGAGCTTGCTGGCTCTGTGGGGGTAGTGTTTAGAAAAGAGGCAATGGCCTATGCTTGCCTAGATACCAGACACTTGAGTTTCTTCCTGGATACCACCGGTGCCTTTCAAACTGCTCCCCCAGTGCTGGAGCTCAGAGGGAGTGAGTCTGAGTAGGTGAGTCTATCTGTCAGTTCTTTGAGAGGGACTGCTTGGGGTTCCAACAGTTTCTACCATTGATTCAATCCCTGACGATTTTTTCTTGCAGCCAGAAGTTGTGGGACGTATCTTCCTGGCACTGGAACCCTGGGCTCAGGGACCTGGTGTGGTGGTGGAGCTCCTCACTCAGAATATATCTCTCCTGAATTTTTACCCCGTGTCTGTCGGTGAGTGACTAGCTCATTCTGGGTCTGTGCCTCTCCTATCAGTTTGGATGAATGTGGTTTCTTTAATTCTGTAGTTGTCAGACTTACATTCAACTTGATTTCTGTCAGTTCTGAGTGATGGTTGTTCTATATTTCAGTTGTAATTTTGATGTGGTTGTGTGAAGAGGTGAGCCATGTCTGTCTATGCTGCCATCTTCAGTAGTGATCCTATTCTTGAGTGTCAGTGTTTATAAATCTTGGTGTTAGGTATCCTTGGGCAATGTGGAGAGAATGGGGGCTATTCCAGCTGTCTCCAACTTTACAATCTCTCGGTGGCTAGGGTAATTTCGAAGGAGATAGGAAATCTTTTTTTAAGAGGAAAAAATACTAAGGACCATTGGGTAGAGATGTTTATCAAACATAACGTGTCTATAGACCACTCAGGTATGTTGACAATGTAAATTTCTGGAGCCCACATCAGACCCTAATTCAAATATTTGGGAAGGGCATTTATTTTTACATAATTTTTAAAAATTGTTTTTCAAGTACAGTTTTCTGCCTTTTCCACCCACTCCTCCCCACCACCCCAGCCTTCCCCGCCTCCCACCCCCATGGGAAATGGGGGTGGGAAGGACATTTTTTTATACTTATCTCTGTTAGTGCTGAGGCTGAAAGATTCAACCAAGACACATTGATTTAGGAAAAGAATTCTATATTTTGGCTAAACGGGGCCATTCTAAGTAACAAAGAAGTAGCATAAAATGAAAGCAAAGGTGAGACAACTAGAGGCAGAGGGCAAATGCAGTAGGGTAGGTGAAAAAAAAAATTAAGCACAGACATCCTGTTGGAAATTTGGAATACCTCTTCAAAATCCAAATTTTCTTCCCACCTTCTATCGTTTCTTCAGGAGATTTTCTTAACTTCAACCCATAAGTTACGATTTTTATACCTGAGTATTATTTATTTTTACAACATTTTAATTTTGTTATTAAAAATAAAGTTACCAGTTTTGCAAAGTTTGACCTCACAGTACTGAAATAATATCTTCTCAAGCACTGTCAGCTGTTAGATTGTTCAGGAGGTAACTGTAATACATTTTTAAAAAATCCCTTTATTGAGGAATGATTGACATACAAAGTACTGTGTGTATTTAATGAATACAACTTGAAGAGTTTACAGATAACTGTACATCCGTGAAGCCATCACCACAATCTATGCCATAAATACATATATCTTCCCCCAAAGGTTTCTTCTGCCCTATTTATTATTATTATTGTTGTTGTTGTTGTTATTTTGTGGTAAGAATACAACGTAAAATCTACACTCTCTCTTAGCAAATTTTCAATTAAATATTATGGTTAATTTTATATGTTACTGAGCTAATTTTATATGTTGACTGAGCTAATGTCCAGAGAGATGGTAAAAGATTCTGGATGTGTCTGAGAGGGTGTTTTTGGAAGAGGTAGCATTTGAACCTGTAGACTGAATAAAGAAGATTGCCAGTGCAGGTGGATGTATTCTAATCCATTTAGGGCCTGAGTAGAACACAAAGTTGAAAGGAGGGTGAATTTACTCTCTTTGCTTGTTGGGACATCCACTTTCTCCTGCCCTTGAACATGGGCACTCCTGTTTCTCAAGCCTTCAGTCTTAAGTTGGGACTTATGCCAGGCTCCCCTGGTTCTCAGGAATTGTACCACCAGCTTTCCTGGTCCTCCACCTTGCAGATAGCAGACTATAGGACTTCTCTGCTTCTTTCTATGCCTCCATGATTTACATCTCCCTTTCTCTCTCTCTCTCTCTGCCTCTCCATATATGATTTGAGTCATGTAGGTGCCATGATGGGATAGTTCAAAATGATCTATAAGACTTACTAATCATAGATCCATTTTTAAGGCAGTTTTTGCCTTAGCATTTCTTCACCATTTTGGTAGTCTAATTTTGCCACCTTGCCCATTTTTTGGCACAGGCTAAGGATTCCAATTCTAATCAGAGCCCAGATTGACTGGCTCATCCTCAATACAACCCTGGGCCTGTGCATGCAGATTTGTTGGTCCCAGCTCAAAAATTATGAAATCCTTCCTTCATTCTTAGCTTTAGGTAGCAATACCTGTTCAGACACAAGACCTTATGGCCATAACTCCTGTCTGAGTAGTACTCTAGACCCCAGGTGTATATCTGATTCTAGTATACCTGTGGGTGGTGGAGAATTTCCCTCAGCTTAGCATTTTTTATGACTTTCTCTAAGGAAATTTTCTCTTTTCTTCTTTTGATGTCAACTATTTCTTTCAAATTTCTAAAAATTATTTTATTTCAAAGTTCTATGCATTTGTAGTGAGATAAAGAGATGTCTATTACCTGCTTGGACACTATCTGGAAGGCCTGGGGGATTTTATCATCATTCCCATTTTACTGATGAAGGTAAAGGCGGTAGGGACCAGCTGAGCCTTTTGGAAGTGCAGGCTTGATATTATTGAAGCACGTTTTATATTTGTCAGTAAATAAGCAAGTAAATTTAAGTGAGGCAGAGATCATCTTATAGGAAGCTGGAGATGAGGAAGGTGGTGAAGAATGACAAATATAGGTTATAAGAGTACCAAAGCATGAAATACAGATTCAAATATATTCAAGGGACAGGCCAGAAATGATGGGCTGTCACAATATTATAATGCAGAAAGGAGTGGTGAGAAGAGTCTAACTGGACCAGGCATGCTTGCTAAACATTTTCAAATCCTAAACCTTCCAAGAACATGCTGGCAAAAAATCAGATCTTCTGAGTAAATTCAAACAAGCTGTTATTTTTGCCACCTGAGAATAAATAATTTAGACTTCGTTTTTTAAGCAGTAGGGGTAGAGAGTACAAAATCTGTACTTGGGTGTTCTCTGAAATATCCTTATTATAGCTGATTTTCATAACAAATATCAAGATTTGGTTTGCATTCCATGAACACATTTGAAGTGGGGTTTGGGGGAAGTTGCCAAACATATGCTATGTAATATGAGATCTCATATTAAAATGATCCCTTTGCAATATGGGTAATATGCTCATAAAATTTGTGATTTGCAGAACATAGAGAATAAATAAATATTGTTCAATAGGGAATAAATGAATATTGTACAATATGTAACTAAGGTTCCAAGAGGCAAGTTTCTTTTCTGTGGTAGAAACTAAAGTTCAAAAAGCAGGGAGGAAAGATGGGAAGATGTATACTGATGCCATAGATCCCTTTGCAAAGGGAAAAGGGAAAGCTGGGTTAAGACAGGAAAAGCAGAATATTACAGGGACAAACCTGATGAGATATGGTCAAAGCAAGTCAGGAGGAGGTGGGGGTGTTAACTAACCTTTTTTATTTGTATCTTTTTGCAGTGCAACCCTTTGGAATTTTTTTCATTTATGGTTGACAGTCAGTATTATATTAGTTTCAGGTATATAACATGGAGATTAGGCATTTATATAATTTATGAAGTGATTCCCCAATAAGTCTAATGCCTATCTGACCCCATACATGGCTATTACAATATTATTGACTATATTCTCTATGCTGTATTTTATATCCTCCTAACTATTTGTAACTGTCAATTTCTACTTCTTAATCCCTTCACCTTTTTCACCCAGTCTCCCCACCTTCTCCTATCTGGCAACCATTCTGCCTTTTTAGGATTAAGCCTTTCAGACTCCTGTCCCTGAGTGGCAGGTCTCAAAGTGTTCCCCAGACAGACCATCAGCATCACCCGAGAACTTGTCAGAACTGAAAATTCTCAGACTCCCTCTCAGATTCACTAAGGCAGAATCAGAATTTCTCTGGATGGGGCCCAACAATATGGGATTTAATACAGTCTCCAGGTGATTCTGATGCACACTGATGTTTAAGAGTGACTGTCCTAGGGAAATGAAGTTTATATGGTAGACATTTCTCTATCTTTAACTGACATGAGTGGATGGAGCCATCCGTATCAGGCAGAACTTCACAAATAGCTAATCTGAACTAATAATAATAGTGAAAATAATAGCTGTTTTTATGGAATACTTACTACTTTTCTAAGTATTTTATATAGATTGACCATCTAGCCTACAGAAACACTATTATTATTCCAATATTAAACAGGAGAAAAGTTCTAGAAGCTCAAAGAGAAATTAAGTAACTGGAACACATAGTGCTAGTTGCATACCAAAATCCATTCTGAAGCCTTCTGCATAAGGAAACTTCAACTTGGACTGTTCCTTAAGTGAGAAACAGCCTTCTCCTATATTTGAACCATAATATAGTTTTGGGTCTGTTTTTTTCTTTTGTTTTGTTTTTGCTTTCGCTTTTTTTCCTGCAGCCTGGACTACCCTAACAAATATACACGACATGTAATTGGCAGAGCTTGTAGTTGAGCACAAGTAGTTTGTGTCTGGATTTTGTCCAAAACTGCTATAGATGCCAGAAATGTGCTTTGAGGACGTTATCTTATTTTCTCTTATCTTGTCTATTGATTTATGCCTAAAATCAGCCCTTTGGTTTAATGACGTTATACAGCCTTGAGAGTATTTGCCTCCTACAAGAACATACATATTTATTTCCTTTAACTTCTTAGGGTGTTTATTCAGCAATGTCTCTTTCTCTCATACAATACATATTCTGTTGGGGTTTTTTTTGAATAGCATATCGCTTTGATGAATTATTGCCTGTTATGTATACACAATTCTGAAGTCATGTTCCTTTCCCATCCCTAGAGAATTATCATTAGGCTACTTTATGTCCTCTTTTTTCTTTTTATGTCATTTTAAGGTCTTCTATAAGTCTCTCATCTTCATTCATATTAAAATAAATATTTTCTGTATTATTAATGTAGACTCCATGAGTAATTATAACTATATTTGACAGCCTTCCACAAATTTGGTAAATATTTAATATGCATTAAAGACAGACCCTAAATTTGTCTATTCATTTCCTCTAAGATAAGTTTGGTCAATAACATTGAAATATATATCTATATAGAGTTTGGTATCGAACATGAAAATGGTTTCATGAAGGTAGCAGATGCACCATGGAAGAAGTATTAAAATATTGAAATGGAATTAGTGCACTGGACATAGACAGAGCTTGTCTTGGCTTTGTCATTTAACAGCTATGTGAGATGACATGGCACCCTCTGTCTCTCTGAGAAACAGCTTCTCATTAGAGAATTGACAGACTTAGATGATGCTTAACATCCCTTCTTGCAATAAAATTCTATGAACCTCATTCTAAGCCTGGAGGTTAATTTCAATGACATTTGCTGCTGGGTCGGATTTTCCAAAAAGCGACCCTTGATGCTGAAGCTTATAGAACATAAGGTCAGTGTACAAGTCAAGGTGAGGTCAGTCAAATGGAACCCATTCTAAATAGTTCATTAGAAGGAATGTAATATGAGAAGAAAGATGAACAATTCTGAGAAGAGCTGAAGAGGCAGTAATAGGATGCTACTCCCAGCTCCTGTGTTGGAAAGACAAAGGGAGAAGGTGGTATCACCAGAACTCAACCATAGGACTATCCAAAAAGAGTTGGGATCCCCATGGTAGGGGCTTCGCTAAGTCAGTGCTGGGGTCATGGTGGGAAGGCCGGAGATAATAGGCATTGTAGAGCTACCATAGAAAATCTATGGCTTCTCTCCTCCTCTGCCCCAACTAATCCCCTTCCAGAGGTTCCTGTTGCTCACATTTAACTGGAAGTCGGTGGACAAAGGGTCCTAGCTAGCGTAGGTTACAGGGGTCAGTCCTTTGTAATGAAGAACATAAGAAAAGTTTTAACTGCTTAATTCAGTGAATATTTGGTGTCTGTCACAGAATCCCTCATGTCTAGTTTCAGTGAATTTCTTATGTTAAATGTCAGCCTGAAATATTGTGTGCTTATTTCTTAGCCCCAACCCTGATTAATCATCTATGGCAACTGTAAACCAAAGATACCTGCATCACAATTCGTATCATCATTGTCACCTGCACACCAAACATTGGTAGGATGGACAAACCCATCAGGAAGGGAGTCAGAATAAACAGATCTGTTCTCAAGCCAGTTATGAGGAATGAGACTCCTTCCGTAGTGGGGAAAAGAGGTGTATGGACCTTCTATGGCAACAGGAGTAGCATGTCACTCCACTTCATAAGCAGAAGCAGGTGTAAGGAACAGCAGCTAGCCTTGACCATGGTGGTGCCCCTGCACTGCAGGCCCCCAAGGAGGGCCTCCCACTGAAGGTTGCAATAGTAGATATAAAGCCACAGTGCCTCATCTGAGTTGGATGAAGTAGATTCTTTTCTTGTTCCAGTTTCTCACTGACAAGTGATTAGGTTCTATGGTACTAGACACTCTTGATGTAGCTTCCCAGATTATCTTTCCACTTTTGTCTCACTTGAACTTGGTAGCATGATTCTCAACTGACTTAAGTTGATGGTGAGCCTCTAGCATAGGCCTTCTTACCTTTAAAACAGGAAAAAAAAAACCCTCATGGACATGGACAACAGTGTGGTGATTGCTGGGGAGGAGGACAGTATAAGGGAACTAAATGGTAATGGAAAAAATGCAATAAAGATTACATGTAAAAAAGCATATACATATCTCCTGAGATCTTGGTACTTTACATATTCTGGTTCAGTAGGCCTGGCCTGGACTTGCAGTTCTGTAGTTCTAGAAACCTCCCAGGTACTGTTGATGGTGTTAGCCCAAGTGCCTCAGTAAGTTTTGTTGCTGTTGTGATTGTTGTTCTAGGAGGTGGTCCTCAGAATTGTACCCAGGGACAGCATCCTATAAATGCAGAAAGTAAAACCCAAAAGCAACAATGAAGGTGTATACTCCTATGTGTGAGTGGGTGTGGAATCTAGACCACTGTCTCTGGTCATCTTACTCTACCTGAGGACCTGGAAATGGCAGGAAGTTTACAAAATTCTGAGGAGACTAATTGATGCTGCTCTCCTTGGAGTAGTAAATGAACATGCTTCACTTCTCTCTATGGTGGCTCTGTTTTAATAACTAGCAAGAGAATATTCTTTAGGCAGAGCAAATAGGCCAGAAATAAATTGAGATGGGAATAACTCTGAATGGGTCACAGCTAAGTCATGAACCATGTTGGGTTCCTCAATTTACTGTCTCTTTTTTGGTACCTGGTAGGGCAGCCAGGTAATTTTCCTCTCGAATACGGTCAGCATATCCAACTTTGTTTTCTCTACTTCTACAGCTATTATGATGATTGTCCCCATAAGGAAAAATCTTAGAGATGAATGTTCTAAAATTGGAGATTCCTTCTTGACAGCTGTAAGGAAATTTGACAGCTTCAAATTTCTGAAAATAAGATTACATTACTTCGAAGGGTGTTAGTAATGGCTGATAGATTTGTGTTTTGATCTGTGCTGTCTCTACATTGAGAATCTAGCAATTTCTTTTCTTATTTATTTTCATGGACTCTCTAGATATTTTAAAGGAAACAATGAAGTTATTTTCCAGGGAGCAAAAAATAGTATGCTGTTCCTATTTCACATACAGACTGAAGTGAGTGATTAGTAAAACTGTTTGTATCAATAAAAGAGAAAAATTAGATCCCTAGGGGAGAAAAAAAAGTGAGAAAACCAACAAATAAAAAGCACTAGCGGATCAGGAATTGGCCCAGGATTAAGAAGAGACTGTCAGCCCTGTCCAGGTGGCTCACTTGGTTGGAACGTTGTCCTGTACACCCAAAGGTTGCAGGTTTGATTCTTGGTGGAGGTGGGTGTATGGGAGGTGGCTGATCAATGGTTCTCTCTCACACTGATGTTTCTCTCTCTATCCGCCCCCCTTCCCCTCTTTCTAAAATCAATAAAAATATATCCTCTGGTGAAGATTTAAAAGAGAGAGAGAGAGACTGCGAACATTAATCTTCTTTCCTTATAATTCTTAGTGGTTTTGAGGTCCTTTATTGACAATTGAAGGGGTTATATATACAATTGATACTTAGAACAGATATTTGTTTTTGTCTTTATCTCATTTGCATGTCATTATTTGCAAAGAGAAAGGAGACTCTGGAAAATCAGCTTCAGCATTCTCACATGTGAAGTCAGATAACATACCTCAATCTCAAGACAGCTTTACTAATTTACTATATTAAATACTTGGCATTTTGACTTGCACATAACAGATCCTCAAGAATTTTCAACAATCCTTGTGAGTATGAGTATTCCATAAACTTCTATCTCTACCTCTTCCTCATGTAATCCTGAGAACATTCTTCTGAAGTAGGTCTTGATTTCTTTTAAAAATGACTGCCTATACTGAAGCTTAGAGAAGTGAGGGGATTTGCTCAAGGTCACGTAACTGGAAATTTACAGAATTAGGTTTAAACCTCAATTCTCTGATTTCAGAACAAAGCTCTGTTCAGTTCACTACCCTGCCTTACAGACACAAGTTTTCAAGATGGGACTGTGGGAGGCCCCAGAGGAAAGTGAGAGAATCCTGTTCAGGGATCTTGGAGCTGGGTGTTGTATGGGTGGTGGGTGAACTTCTCTCTGCTATGCCTAGAGAAGGTCTGATTATGTCCAAAGCTTTTAAAAATAATTTTTCTTGGCTCATTTCTGGACCAGAGATCATTAGTATTATTAGTATTTTATTATCTGTTTGTAGACCTGTTGATTTCCCTTAACTGTTAAGCTACCACTTAATTTTCCTGCTTATAACTTAGCTGGCTGCTCGATTGTTATGGTTTTGTCTTCCCTTCTGCACACTTTCCTACTCTTCACCCTTCACTCTTTTATGTGAATATCAGTGTGGTTTGTTTCCTTTACCGCTTTCCTTTTCCTGCTCTCTGCAGCCTGCAGCATTGATTACCTTTAGAGCTGGGTTAACTCCATTTTATTTATCTTTTGAGATGTGTCTTTAATTGTGAGAGGAACTGCCTGCCATTTCTTTTCAAATTGTACTGAAATTGCTGACTGAGTTCCACTACCACTACCCGGAGACAAATTTGGTGGAAAATATTTTATGTTACTTCCTGAGCCCCATAATGAAACACGCTGTTTGTTTCAAACTACTAAAGCTGGCTTTGGTCCTAAATAAAGTTTCTGAAATTCTTTTCAAGCCAAACATTTAATTGTTCATAGTTTGAAAATCGCCAGCTTTTAAACAGCTACGTTCTTCCAGCTATGCTTGTGGAAATATTTGGTCTCCTTTAGAAGAAAATCATTCATGCCCTTTGTGAGGGGACTATTGTTGATACAATTAGGTCTCTTGTATCTGCCCAGGTACTGTCTCAATTTTATGTGCAAATTTATTAATACGATGGTTTAAGCGCATGTCCCTGTCTGGTTAAACAAGGTATTGGTTGTTGTTTTCTGGTTGGCAGAGAAAAACCCCTCCATCTGCATTTACTCTTCCATGTTAGCCTGAAAGACCAAATACTGCCTCCAGGCTGTGCCACATACCTGTGGGTTGGATTTGGAATCTAAATGCTCCCTTTACCCTCACTTTTGTGAAAAATTTACAAAGGGAGGCACTCGAGTGAAGCTGGTGTGAGATATTCCAGGCGCTCGTGTGCATGAGCAGATAGATGTCTTGAGAGGGTGTCTGGAACTTGCTTTCTCCTGTGTTGCCCTCCTTTTTCTTGTTCTGTCCCGATTGGGTCTTTGCAGTGGTGGATTCCCTGCTCACTGATACACTGCGTCTGCTGTAGGTGCTCAGGTTGCCTCTGGGATGTAGGTAATATTTGTGGTTGCTCAACATTGAGGATGTGTTACAATCTGTGGCAAAGTGAGTGCCCAGATCCAGCTGCAGATGTTGCCAATTAAGCCAGTGCCATCTTCCACAGCTGTGGGCCTTAAAACTCCCACCTGCAGGCTCAGAGCTATCTAATCCTTCAATCAGCTAGAGCCTGGGCTGGTGGAATACGTGCAGCTTCTTTCCTTCTGGATCAGTGAGCTCTAGAAAAGGTTTTTATTTTGTTTTGTTTTTTTTCTTTCCCCCCTGGGTAACTCAGTCTCTTGGCCCCACTTCTGCTTCTAATAATAGTGTCTCATTCCCATTTCAGTCACCTGGGCCTGCCCCTGACTGTCAATCAGGGGTCCTAAATCCCTGGCCTGGCTCTTGGACTCCAAGGATGCTTTTGATACTTTTCTTAGAGCCATCCACCCGCCTCCCAGATTCGGCATGACTTCCACTTTCACCAAAAACTTCTGCCAGTGAAGCCTGCCCTGCAGATCTCTTGGATCTGAGGCCCCACTCAGATTGAAATCAAGAGCACCACACCCATTGGGCTTGGTAAACTGCACTCTTGGCTCCTCTCTAGACTGAGCCGGCCACTTCCATCTGGTTTCCCCGTCCCTTTGCATTCCAGTTTTTGTACACGTGCCCGCAAAGCCGGCGCTTACTTCCCAGCCCTTTCAAAGCTGCCCTTGGCTCATGATTTCTTTTTGACTGGGACTTCCAGCACACCGCCTACTAT
>PVKM010015774.1:0-27527 GCA_004027735.1 Carollia perspicillata | reverse complement strand
AGGATAGAATAGTCTAATGAGTTGAGAATTTCAGATGGGGAGTTAAGAAGTAGAAAAGATGCTGTTGGATTTGGTCCGTCCCTTTGATGGGCCTTGTTCCTTATCAGAAGGACAGGCAGTGACTGCTGCAGCTGTTGTTGCCAAACCAGCGGGACCTCAAGCCTTCTCTATGTTCTCCCCACTCTTTGTTTGCTACTTTGGGTTTGTGGGTAGACCTGACTAGAAACAGAGCAGAAGGGAGGTAGGGTTTTTCAGGTTCCTCTTTAGCTCTGTACTCTGCTGCACAATAACCAGTATCAGAAGAAGACTCACTTTTTTTTACTCTGAGGCACATTTCCCCATGTTTTCCTGTTCCAAGAACCACTATTGACCTATCTAGTAATTTAGGGCAATAACAATATGGCAATCCCTTTGTAAAATAGTATTTCAGCATAATAGAATGAAGAGGCAGCTCTTCCATCCTCCCTGCTGAAGATGACCTTGCTCAATATTTTTTATTTTACTGTCTGCCTAGTGGACATACAAGGGCTCAGCTCTCTACATCCTGCATCTCTTGTCTTTAGTCCTGGCTGAGGGTGGAGACTCTAGAGGCTGAGTCACAGCTCCCAGCAATCCAGGCAATCCGAAAAGTTTTTATGTTCCTTTTATCAAACATCAAAGGAAGAAGGATGAAATACTGAGTTTGAGTCCATTCTCTCTGAATGCAAGGGATACTCTGAATTTGTACTCCTAATAGGCGTTCCATCTAGTGTATAGGCAAACCATTTGGGGTATGAAAGATGCCATTTCCACAGGGATTGCACTTTGATGTGCAAAACTCAAGATATGCCCTAACCATTTCTTCTCTGTGACTGTCACCACTGGATTGACCATTCTGGAGAAACCATGATTAAGTCTAGAGAAGCCTCCTAAGAAAGAATTCCATTCTGCCTTTCATCAACCAGGAGGAGCCTGCACTTGGGATTTTTTCTAAAACCATCATGTTGAGATGTAAAACCACTAGACATTTCGTGGGCCAATATTTATTTATGTAAAAGCAATTACCGTAAGGAAGAAAAAGCACAGCTAGATGCTTCAGTACTTCATTGGTTCACTCATACAATAGGTATTTAGCCCTTACTACATGTCAAGCACTATGCTAGGAGTTGGGCATGAGTCTAGGATAATAATAGTAACTATAGCTAATAATTATTGAGTTCTGTACTACCTATTAAGAATTGTGGTAAGTGCTTCACATGGAGTATCTCATAAAATGCTCATACCAACCTTGTAATTAGGTGTTTTTTAAATCTTTACATGAAGATAAGGGAAGTGAGGTTTAGTGAGGTTAAACAACTTGCCCAGCAGCACACTGCTATGCTAATAAAGGTCAAAGCTGGAATACAGACCCAATGTACTTTCTGCTTTTTGTTTACCATTGTTTCTGTATGGGGCAAAACAAGTCTCCACCTTCATGAAACTAATAGTCCAAATGAGAACACACACTTCTTCAGACAGGTTCTTAATTTGTCTCTGGAGAGATGTGGAGTGTCCACCAGAGGATGCTTCCCACCTTTCAGCAGGAGTTAGGCTAGCCATATGTACTCAGTTGATGGAAGTTCCTTAACAACTAGAACACCCTTGATTTTGTCTAATCTCATTCATTTCCCCCATTTCCTATGTCCTTCTCCTGGCACACTTTGCCTTCTCCTTCTGCTGCCCTCTTTCTTCTGAGTGTCCTCCCCTCCATACCTGTTAATTTCTCTCTCCCACTTAGACAATTCCTAGACTCCCAAAATGCCACTTTTGAAGGACAACATGGAAGAAAGAGAAAATTTCACTGCGAGTGAAATGAGCTATTGATGGATGGCTTAGTAAGCCTAGGGGTCCTTCTTTAGCATTCTCTGGCATTTAAGGGACTCAGGATCCCAAAAGCACATCCACACGAGTCTGCTGTTGCTAATCTCATTTTTTCCATGATTAACAACGCAGTTCATTATGTTTTCAGCTCACATTAATCTTCTCTCCTGTGAGTTTGGTGACATTTGGAGTCATTTCTCTCTGTATTTATCCATCTGGGATCTTTCGAAAAGATAAGTGTGCAGAGAGTCATTTTTTTCTCATGCTGAAATTCTGTAAGAGGGCTGAAGGTTTCTCCAGTCCTGAGAGAGAAACCTCTGAAGTCAGGCATGGATTCCCTACACAAGGCAGAGAGCTCCCTCCATGGATTTCCGCAGGGAGTCTCCTTTTGGGATTGAGCTGCAACATAACTGCATCCGAAATCACAACAAGCAGTGCTCTCTGGATCCTGCCTGTCCTCCTGGAACAGATGGATTTGGGACAGAGCTGTGGAGGTAGCAGAAAGAGTTGCGAGATTAATGAGTCAGAACAAAGTCTTTGGACTGAGTCCTTTCTTTACCACCTTCACACTATTTGACCTTGGACACATCACATAATCTCTCCCAGATCCACTTGCCTCCTCTGCAAACTGGCTGCAAAGATGCCTCTCCTCTCTACATGAGAGGGTTTTGAAGGTTACCTTAAATTCTCATCTCTGTTTTTGAGTAAGCTCGTAACCTTGCTCATATTACTTGATTTTTTCAATTTCTGAGGCCCTTTCAAACACTAATAATATAAAGATGGGGCAAAAGTAGGTTTACAGTTGTTCATATGGAAAATAATACCATAAATAATAAATAATAATGCAAGAATAAACTCTTTCACATACTCTGAACTGTAAGCCCACTTTTGCCCCACACTGTATAGAAATAATAGGCTAATGGGAAAATCTTAGAGGCTATTATTTATTTCTCATCTTATAGTTTTAAAAGTCTTGGAGAGGCCCTGGCTGGGCAGCTCAGTTGGTTAAAGCATCATGCCAATATGCCAAGGTTGCAGGTTGGATCTCTGGTCAGGGCATGTACAAGAAGTAACCAATTAATGCATAAATAAGTGGAACAACAGATCTCTCTCTCTCTCTCTCTCTCTCTCTCTCTCTCTCTCTCTTTCTTTTTCCCCTGTCTTTCTGTAAAAATTAATTTTAAAAAAATTTTAAAGGCTTGGAGGTATGTGTCATATTTAAAGATCTGTTGGGGAGGGGATATGTTGTTTAGAAAACAGAGAGAGAATCCTTTGGAAATTCAGCTCAGGGCATCCTCCCAGGTATGATATAATCTCAAGAGGTTACAGGGGAGGCAACTCTTTTGGAGATTCTGGGCTACCAGCCCTTAGCAACATTTTGTTGTGAAGGTTGGAATGCACTCATACATTTCTTATTTCAAATAAGAGAAAATATGCAAAATTGGAATGTCAGAAGCCACAACAGATACTACTATCTAATCATTACCTGTGAAATATTATTGTTATTTTTCCTTGCAGCCGAAATGCAGGGCTAACTCACATTAATGCATGTTATTGTAAGGAGAAAGGTATAATTAAAATGTATTGCTGTGGAAGTCAGAATACATTCAGGAAAAGAACCAGTAGAGATGAGAGAAATCTGGACTATTTGCTCTAATTCTGTATAACTAAAAACAAGGCAACATAATTCAGACATGTTTTCATTTATTGACAGTTTTCTTCCCTAGCAACTGGGATTTGAACTGGAGATTCCCATTACGCAGATAACTCCCAGTGGTGTTCATGGAAATTACCTGCATAACCAACTCTCCTGCCCACATAGAATGCCAGGTGCCTGAGAATACTTTTAATTGCAATGTGCTTCCCTTTGCAAAAGAGCTAATGGCATCTGCTTCCCTTTCCTTTAGGTATCCAAGCAAGGACAGGAATAATGAAGAGACACATGTGTTAGTGGCAGCCTTTTGAACCACGCAAGAAGGAAATCAGCAGTGTGGACAGGGCTGGAACCGTTGCCACGCTTGTTTGTTGGAGTAAATGAGGAATGGGCTTGTGATTATGCTGACATTCCAGCATGAATCTGGTAGACCTGTGGTTGACCCGTTCCCTCTCCATGTGTCTCCTCCTACAAAGTTTTGTTCTTATGATACTGTGCTTTCATTCTGCCAGTATGTGTCCCAAGGGCTGTCTTTGTTCTTCCTCTGGGGGCTTAAATGTCACCTGCAGCAATGCAAATCTCAAGGAAATACCTAGAGATCTTCCTCCAGAAACAGTCTTATTGTATCTGGACTCCAATCAGATCACATCAATTCCCAATGAGATTTTTAAGGACCTCCATCAACTGAAAGTTCTCAACCTGTCCAAAAATGGCATTGAGTTTATCGATGAGCATGCCTTCAAAGGAGTAGCTGAAACTTTGCAGACTCTGGACTTGTCTGACAACCGGATTCAAAGTGTGCACAAAAATGCCTTCAATAACCTGAAGGCCAGGGCCAGAATTGCCAACAACCCCTGGCACTGCGACTGTACTCTACAGCAAGTTCTGCGGAGCATGGCGTCCAATCACGAGACAGCCCACAACGTGATCTGTAAGACTTCCGTGTTGGATGAACATGCAGGGAGACCATTTCTCAATGCTGCCAATGATGCCGACCTTTGTAACCTCCCTAAAAAAACTACCGATTATGCCATGCTGGTCACCATGTTTGGCTGGTTCACCATGGTGATCTCATACGTGGTATATTACGTGAGGCAAAATCAGGAGGATGCCCGCAGACACCTTGAATACTTGAAATCCCTGCCAAGCAGGCAAAAGAAAGCAGATGAACCCGACGACATTAGCACTGTGGTATAGTGTCCAAACTGACTGGCATTGAGAAAGAAATTTGTGTGCAATTGCAGTAGAATAAGTGGTTTACTTCTCTCATCAGTTGTAAACATTTAAAACTTTGTGTATCAGTTTCTTTTGAGTTATGCCACTGTTAAACTTTTAACAGACATGACAACATAACAAATGATTTTAGTTTAGGTAATCCACCCCTCCGTTGTACCCGCCCCCCTTGGTGGTATATCCCTGAGTCAGCTACTATCTGAACATTATTTAGCTCCATCTCACTATTTAATAATGAAATTTATTTTTTTAATTTAAAACCAAATAAAAGCTTAACTTTGAACCATGGAAAACAGAGTGACTTATTGATCAAGAAAACAGTATAGTTATTCTATTTGTTTACAAAAGGGAAGTGAACAACCCTGGTGAACCTAAAGAGCTAGCAGAATGAAAGATGTGTTATTAAACCCTTCTGTACACTGGGGAGCCATAGCTGGATTATTTACCCAGTGAAGTATCTCTCAGCACTTTAGAATACCGAGCCTTGGTGAGCCCAGGTGATAACACACAGTGCCGTGTCCTACAAAGGCTTAGTCAATTGGGATGCCTCTAAATGTTTGTTATCTAAAAGTTGGTGTATATAGTAATAAAAAGACACAACTTCTACTTTTTTCTAGAAACACAGAAAAGAAAAAGGCTACCCATATTCTGTTCCCAACATTACCTTCTAGTGGACAGGAGTGTGTGACCAACATAGAAATAGCAAAGCTAAAAAGGAAGGTCCTAATAGTCACGTAGCATCAGCTGTGTGCAAATACTGTCCAAGTCATTGTTATACTAGTATGTCTGTAAGCCCTCACTGCAGCAGGGAAAGTGACAACTGTGCCCCATTTGCATAAGAGGAAACTGTGGGTGAAAGAGGGTTCAACGACCTGCCAGGGAGAAAGCATCAGAACTTACCCAAGTCTTCCTCTCTCTGAAGATTGAGGTCTTCTTATTATGTTCCTACTGGGTTGGTTTAAAGAGGTATAACCTGCATATTTAAAAATGCACCCATATTAAGTGTACAGTTCAATAAGTTTTAAAAAATGTCTACCCCTCAAGATATTATGTCCCTGATATTGTTCAGAAAATAGAGGAAAGCTCGTTTAGTTCTTAAAGTAGGGAATTGTAGGGGTCGGGGGGGGGGCATTAAGGTGTCATTACAGTTAATTCTAGAAATTCGGGCGGGATCTCATCAGATGGGGATGTAGCCAAGGAAGGTAGAGGAAGCAGAGGGAGCACAGGGCTAAAAGTGTAGGGAGGTATTTGGGATGAAGGAATCTATGTAGGGGCGAAGTGAGAGACAAATTGAAGCCATACCGTGGGGATCTCGGTTCCAAACTCAGGAATAAGAGTCACTGATTGCATTTATGGAACACTTACTATGCCCAAAGTACTTTTTTCAGATTGTCTTAATCCTCGCAATTACCCCAGGAGATAGTCATTTGTGAATGAGGAATCAGAGACACAGGAATTTAAGTAATGAATTCAGGACCCTAGTTCTTATAATACACAAAGCAGATAAGGGAACCCCTTCAGCCAACTCCAGGACCTATAGTCTTCTGAACCACTGAACTATGTTACTTCACAGCCATAGACTTTACTACAGAAAGTTGCTGGTTTCCCAGACCTAGAGGTTTTTAGATTCCTAAGTGATGGTTTCATTTAAAAATAACAGGAAAAATAGCCCTTTGTGAGCCTGAGTAGGAAGGAGGTATCCTTTGCTATTTGGACCCACCTCGCCATCTGCAGTCCATATTAGGTTACCTTTGGGCTACCAGGAATCACAATTTCTGCCCTTAGAAGGCACTACAGTTTTTAAACACACCAATTGTCTCTAAAAGGGTTATTTACCAGCATGGACCTTGAGGGTCAGCCAACCCAAGACCTGTTAGGGCATTCAGAGCATTGTGGCCAGCAGGCTACACTGGTGCTCACACCCCAAGGCACGGGCTTTTCATACCCACCCTAGTTTTTCTAAAAAAAGTGTACAGCTTACTCTGAAGGCTAAGATGCGAAATTCAGGATATGGGCCCTAGAACTCCTGCATTCCAGTGAGAAGAAAGCTGGACTGTCTGCTTTTGCTAACTGGATTTAAAGGCCTACAGATGAATCCGGAGCTTTGCTGAAGATTTAACGCCCCCTGGAGGACATTATTATAATAGATCTCTGTAAGTACTGCCATAAAAAGATGCCTACCTGAATACAGCCCCCACTCTTTTCCCCCAAAGAATAGGAAAATCAAGCCTTTGCTCAGATAACCCTTTAAATTTTTAAATGAATTGTATCTATTTGAATGTGTGAGTCATATTCATTTTAGAAAAGCTTTCACAAATTGCATAATCCATTCCAGGTTGCTCCTCTAAAATTTTTACTAGTAAGAGCTTATTTTGCTAATGACCAATTAGACAAGTGTAAGTATTACATATAGGAAAAATCTCTGAGGAGTGTTATAGTAGAGTTGTATTCTTGCTCAGGTATAGCACAGTTAAATTCCGATATTTTAGTTTGTAATGCTCTGCATACATAGAATTAAGAGGAGCCTCCTAGGTTAAAAATTATCCCCTTGCTTGATTTTTTATATGTAGATTTTTAGTTGATGGTGCCATAAGTGCAAGTGCTTTTCTTAAAAAAAAATAATAAGACTCATTTCACTGTTTAATAAAATTTATGTTTTAATTTAAAACCAATTGGAGGAGAAAATTCTTTATTTCTTGAATAAATAACAGGCTATAGGACTCCTTCATGACCACACCGAAGGGAAATGCTCTTCCCCTCAATTTGTAAGGACGCTGCACCCCTGTGGGCCAAGCAGCTCATGATGCCAGTGGGTGGAGACAGATTACGGAGGTTCACGGCTGTACAGAGAAAGGCCCCATGTGGATACTCTGATTTTGATCCCAACACACTTCTTAATTTTTCAAACCTTTGCAGGTGCTTGTGTACATAGAGAGCTACCTATTTTAGGACTGCAAGGTTTTCAAAATTAACTCTAATCTCATTATCTAAGGCACATACCTTCTTTTTAAATATTTTAAGTAGCAGCTTCTTTGCTCAACCTTCTCCTTTCGTATCACCACCTCAACCTTTTAAATTAAAAAATACCTGGGGATTTCAATCTAATCACTGACAATGTGCTAATCTCTGAAGCAAGGGAAATCATAAAATATGCCAACCCAACTGGAACATTTTTAAGAAAGGAATAAAAAGTTATGTAATGGAAGATTTAACTCTCAATAACACGCTGGCAAATTGTAACGCACTGATATACGAATTCTGCCAGGTACACGCTGTTCTTTTTCAGGTCCTCCCCTGATTACCCACAGTAATTCTTGTTCTGACATCAACAAGCAGAAGGCAGTCTGGGATGTGAGTGGGTTTTCCTTATTGGCTCAAGACTTTCAATTCATAGTCAGTTCTCTCAGGTATCTGGCACAGTTAGAGAAAGAAAAAGTATGCTTAGCTAAATGTTCAGGGTACCAGAGACAGGCAAAGTCCTGACATTTCAGGACTGGAAGAATCCTGGAGATAATCTCACCCACTGATTTCACAGGTGTTGACATTGAAACCCTTGCAGGCTTGGGGACTGACACTCCTGACTCTATGGTCCCCAACCAGTGTCCCTCTGAATAAACTCTTTTCCATCTTCAAAGAAACAGATCAGCATAATAATATGCAGCAGGGAAATGCCACTGGCTATTGGCAGTCATTTCTTTGCCGATTCAGAAGACATTTAAGGTTCCTACATTGTCACAGAACTGTAATAAAGAATATCCATGGTTCTTAAAAGCTTCTTATTTCTTCCAGATATAATGAGAGAATCTGTTTCCCTTTCACAAATAGCCCCAGATAACATGCCCAACACTGTGCATGAGCTGGTTTTCCAGGGGAGATGTGGAGAAAATAATCTTGGTGCAATATCTGGGGAAGTAAGCGCTGATTAGCATCTGTTACCTTGAGTAGCAACATAAACCCTGAGTGGCCAAGTGCAACTCTGCTGGTAGGTGGGGAGCGAGTGCCCTGAAATGAGCTGCTTCTCTGCTTCTAGAGCTCTAGTCACCCTGGCTTCCCAAAGCGGTATTATTGATTCATCAGGTTGGCTCGGTCTGACCCAGACAAAGCAAACCAGAGGCAAATTGATTTACAACACATGTGGAAGTGCCCTCCTCAGCCCTCTCCCAAAGCCTGATAGGTGAATCAGAATCTAAGGAAAAGGAAGACCTGACTTCCTCATGCCCCATTTTCTCCCACTTGTTACATGGATGGTCACAAATGCACCAAATGAATTAGTGGGTCACAGAGACATAGCAGGGGCAATTTGTCAAGGTCCAAGACCTCTTCCTTCCAGCCCAGGGAAGAGCAGAGATGACAGCAAAAGGAAATCCACTTGTATTTGTGGCTCTAACTCCTTCAACATTGAAAGAACCAGAGCTAGTGTGAATCATTTAAGAGAGAGAGAGAGAGTGTGTGTGTGTGTGTGTCCATGTGCATCTGGGAGTGACATGGAGAATTGGGTCCTGAGAGCATGAGGAAAAGAGATAGTAAGAACACTGAAAACAAAATCCACTTGTCAGTAGTTTGGTTTAGGGAGGGCCCAGGTTTCAAGTTCCTGGGGAAATTACTGATGTACTTTCAAGGCTCTGTCTCCAAGTTCATTGAAAACATTTATGCTTCTTATTAACTGCAATGGAGTTGATCAAGTTTGTGAACTATGCTCCTTCTTTGGCTGATAAATGTTCCAAATGTTGCTCATTATTTTAAAAAGGAATCAATGCATTTACTTTCTTTGCCTGCGGATGCATGAGCATCCAATTGGCAAAAGTTTTCCAGATCTGACCTTAAAAGCGAGGCTGCAAAAGGATATATTGTAAGTCTTTCTGGGGTTGGGACCAACATCCTATTTTTTTGCTTCAATATTTCATTTATATTTTATTCTCAGAGCAGTGTTTATAAAATAGAAGGCAATCTGAAATCTGCCTGTTGGTCTTAAGATTAACAAGCTATTGAGCTAATAGCATTGATTACTGAATAGATTTTTAAAAAAATCATCCATAGGAAGTAGAATGAGGCTACTCCGGCTTCCTTAGGGTTGCCACATTGCTTCAGTAAGAAAAATGTATGTGAGATGCTGGTTCACTCTCCAAGTCTTTCATCCTCACAGCCTTGCCAGTTCCCTGTCTCTGAGAAGCCAGCTGCAGTAACAAGAGGAGAATGTGAAATGAGAAAGAAAATGCAAAAACTCGGGAAAGTGCTACCTGGACGCAAGGCATTAGGGAAACAAACAGGACTGACTTACACTGACACTTTCAGCCCTTCACTATTGACAAGACTTATCTTCACATTGACACAGGAACTGAAGCAGTCTGTGTATAAATCACAGATAAAGAACCCTTTACAAACCAAAGGATCTTTTGTCAAATAATTTCACCTCTCCCTATCCAAAGTTATCATGTACTTGGTATAGTGTTCCTTCCATCTGTTCCTACCTTCCCTGGTTTTCACAAAAGCCCTGTCAAGTAGGCCTCCTAATGGTTCCCATTTTACAGATGAGAAAACTAAGACCCAGAAGATATTCTGCCCAAGATCACACAGCTGATGTGCAATAGTGGAACTAGATCCTGTTACCTGCAAAGTCATTTTTTCCACCTAAGCCACACTTCCTAGTTATGCATCATCCTTTAGTCTTGTGAAGTCTCATTTTAGGCCTATGATAATAAATGGAAGAGGATAGGGCAAGACATTTTTCTTAATTCGCTCAACAGAGAAATGAGGTTCAAAAGGGAAAAGCAATAGCTTCCTCAGCCAGTTAGCAGAGCCTTGTATTTGGAGACCACAATGGTTTATCCTCTTATCACATCCACCCCTCTGTGCCCAGCCCTGGAATGCCACATGTACAGACAGTAAACCATGCTCTTGTAAAGGGCGGACAGGAATATAGCTCTCAATCAAGGAAACAGTGCCCCTTGGTTCCTCTGTTGTTCCTGGGATGGTGGTGAGGGTGGTGTCCAACACATTGCTTTGTGGTAGCCACATCTACCCTAACTCCCACAATTGCATGTCCACCAGCCAAATTCCAGTTGGTACCCCCACACACATTTGCATGAGGATTTTCTCTGGCCAGCACAGCACACACAGCCACTTACAAAGAAAGCTGAGGATGCTAGGGAGTTGCCACCCTCTGGGAGCAGCCCTCAAGTGATGACTACTGGGGACTTGGTGTGTAAACACCCTGTGCCTTTGCTCTTAGAAGCATGTGTCCTACTCTGTCTTACAGAGTTTCCCCAGCATGATGAAGCTCCCTTGCCTATCATGGTAACAGGCTGGGTGGGGCACTATTCTGGGGGTCTTTCCTTCCTTGTCTCATTTCCACATTAACCCATTAGTGTCTCTTTCATCTCCCAAATAAACTCTTTACACTCTAAAGCCTTGTCTCAGGGTCTGCTAATTAGAAGAACCCAACCTACGATATCCGAGGCTACCCTATATCAATGCTTTCCATGCCTGGCTAATGATCTGACAGCCTGAGACGGCTTTTGAAAGATAAGTACCTATGCCTTACCCAGGCCTACTGAACCGGAGCCCCTGGAGGTTGGGCTCAGGCCTCTGCATGTTCTGTGGGCTCCTCTCTTCCCTGGAGATCTAGGGTGATCAGTCAGTTATCTGATCAGTCAGTGACCACTGACCAGTAGGATATGCTGTACTGAGAATGTCCCCTCAAACATGGTGCTTGACGACACTTAGCTACCTTAAAAAAATATACTGCTGTCCCATCATGAAGAGTGAGTGTCATGTGAACCCATGATAGTTTCTCTTTTGCCTCACATGCCAGGAAATGAAAACAAAAAACAAATCTGTGCTTCTAAGTTAGTAACTTTATATCGCCTCATAGTCCATTGAGCTACAGTTTAATTTCTCCTACTTTTTGTCTGCTGCAACAGATACAGCATCAGTTATTCTGATTTTTTAAATTTATTATTTGTCCTTTTCTCTTTTATAAGTATGTCTTTAACACCCCTCCAATCCTTTGTATAATGAGACCAAAACTTTATGTTTATTTCCTTTCCTTTACATTTTCCTCAAATGTATAGATTAATCTAGACTCATTTCCTCTTCTGTATTGCCTAAGATCTGACTTCTTATCATTTGTTCCACCTTGCTTCCATGTTCTAAAACAGTATGATATCCAGTCATCCTTTTCTATGAAGCTATGCCTGAATCACCAAGATTTAGGATCAAATACAAATTCAAGCCTCACAATCCCACAGCTCCCAATAGCTGTTTGCCATGATTCCCCCACCCACTTGGGCAGGAAGGAGATAGAGGGTATGATAACATCATTTTCCAAATGAGGGAACTGAGATTCAGTGATGCTAAGAGACCCAGCCAAGGTGTCTCCAGGTAACCCAGTGAGTGAGCTGGGACTTGGAGGGCTCTGTTGACAACCGAGCTCTCTCACTCTGTCCACTTCTCATCTATGAGTCATGAAAGCCTTTGGAGAAGCCTCAGGGAACAACAGAGAAAACAGTAATGATCCGGTTCAAGAGAACACTCTGTTTTTTGGGGGGTGAAAAAAGTTCATATTTATCTCTATTCCAAGTTGGTAGAGTATATTGTCATCGTTCCTGACATTAAAAGACAACAGCAATAGTTAGTATTTTATTGTTTTCTTTTCCATTTACTCTTTCCAACTGATGTCACATGTTATAAGCTGAATTGTGTCCCTCTCAAAAGTTATATGTTGAATTCCTAACACCCAAAGTGTCAGAATGGGACTGTATTTAGAGGTAGATTCTTTAAAAGAGATAATTAAGTTAAAATGAACCTTTAGAGTGGCCAAAAATCAATGTGACTGGTGTCCTTATAAGAAAAGAAGATTAGGACATATGAAGGATGCATGTGTCAGGGAGAACACATAAGGACGCAACAAGAAGGTGGCCGTCTACAAGGAGAGGCCTCAGAAGAAATCAAACCTGCTCACATCCTGATCTTAGACTTCCAGTTCTATGAAAAAAATAAATTTCTGTTCTTAAAGCCACCTAGTCCTTGGTAGTTTATTATGGCAGGGTTAACAAACTAATAGATCACATTAACCCTTGATTTCCAGTGAGTATTTTGCAGGAAATACAATTAATGCCTTCACACATCTGGATTTTTCTGTGCTCCCCTTAGTTTTTACAGACAACTTTGCTTTTGAAATGGATCTGCCTCTATCCTCTGGAAATGCCCCCATGCTGAAAAATAAATGTAAAAGCTCTGAGCATCCACGTAGATATATGAGAGCAAAAAGACAGAATGAATAAGTGATAGGACTGCACTGGCTTCTTTTCCAGATTGGCCATAGGTGATAAAGCATCTCATCTGAAAGAATGTTATAATTATCTGTGTGCCCCACATTTAATTACATCCAAATAACATCTGAAATCCTACTCCACCTCCTGTCCCAGCTTCATTAGGAATTTTCCTCAGAGCTAAAAATCCCAACAACTGCGTTAAACCAATTGTCCTTAAGAGCAGGGGGGCTTTACAATGGGAAGGGTTTTAATCAGTTCCTTTCCAGCAGTTTTCACAGTAGATTAGCTCTGTTTACAATGCCAATGATCAATTCTCTGATTAGGGGCTTTGAAAACACTGACCAGGGCAGTAAAGGATGGCTCTAGCCTCCCGTTCTCAAAGAGCAATAAAACATTGTAATTAGAACTGGCTCACCATTTAGTCGATGACACACTATCAGTGACTACAGTTCAGCTACTTAAGAGACTCAAAAGATTTCTACAGGCAAGAAACTTAGAAGCCAGAAACAATGGGAAGCCTGTATAAGAAAACAGCAGCACAATTTACAACAACCAAGTGCTGGAAGCAACCTATGTGCCCATCAGTAAATGAATGGATCAAAAAACTATGATACATATACACAATGGAATTCTACACAGCAGAAAGAAAGAAGGAGCTCCTACCCTTTGCAACAGCATGGATAGAACTGGAGAGCATTACGTTAAGTGAAATAAGCCAGGCAGTAAGAGACAAATACCATATGATCTCACCTTTAACTGGAACCTAATCAACAAAACAAAAAAACAAGTGAAATATAACCAGAGACACTGAAAGTAAGAACAATCTGACAGTAATCAGAAGGGAGGTGGGAGGGACTAGTGGGGGGAACGGTTTTCAGGAACAACTACAAAGGACATGTGGACAAAACCAAGGGATGGGGTGAAAGCAAGGGAGAGAGGTGTGTTTGGCTGGGGTTGGGGGAGTGGTAGGAGGTAAATGCAGATGACTGTAATTGAACAACAATAAAATAATTTAAAAAACAGCTTGTTAGGCCACAGATTTGACTACGCTAAGTGCCTCAAGTACATAAAGGCCCAATTAGCCCTGTGTTTTAATTTGGCTTGTGGTATGATAAGAAAGAGGACAGGACTTGTTTTACTTTGCTTGCAAAATGAAAATAACTTCAGTGTGTAAAAATCTGAGACTATAGAATCATGTAGAAAATGAGAATAATATCAAAGAACATGAAGAAGAAAGTACATATTACTCCAAGTCCCACTACTCAGAAATAACTACTCTTAGTATTTTGAACTCTTTTCTGGGCCTCTTCCTATGTATACACATAATTAATATTTTATGTAAAAAATGTACTGTGCATATTGTTCAGATACATTAGATGACACCGCATTTCACCGTCAATAATGTCCAGGCCAAACTCCTCAATGCTAACATGGCCTTTCCTGATCAGTCTTGTTCAGTTTTCCAGAATGATCTCTTGCCTCAACCCCCCAGGACCACCAGGTCCCTGCCTTTCCCATCTTGAACTCCTGGAAACTCATGGGAGAAGAATGGGATCAACTTTACATTTGGGGAAGATAACTGGCAGCAGTAGTCAGAGAGAATTGTCAGGGGCAGCGGATGACTGAAGATGTAGAGCCCAGGTACTGGCTGCACTAAATTCAAGTGACAAAAGCTAGTGGCCTGGGCAGGAATTGTAACAGTGGAGTCAGAAAGTGTGTGGGTTTGAGAGATGTTTGAGAGACCCAATCAGGCACGGGATAGATGCCGCCATCCTTATAATCATCATCATTGTCATCGTTATCATCAACTTCATCATCATCATCATAGTTTTATTGTTGTGGTCGTGTTCTGGCCCTAAAGTTAAATGGCTATATGTGGAAATAATAGAATCAATCAAATACATGGAATCAATGAGGCTTCATAAAACCAGCCTAATTATTCTAGCTAGGCAACATGGTTTCACTGTCAGGTTTAACTTGAGGTAGCCAAAAATAGACGTGATTTAAACTTCATCAGAGATTAAATGGTATTAAATCTGGCTGTCAGAGAAGGATGAAGTTCATTTTATTTGAATGACCTCTTTTAATGAAGGCTTTAAATCAAAAACCGTACCCACTTGTCACCTTGTAGGGAAATGACTGAGAAATGACTGAGCTCATGTTCATGCAGTTTATTAAATTTCTCGTCTAATCCTTGATCTGAGAGTCGTAATCAGCTGGAATCTCTGTCTTTCTAGTTCCTCCCACATCTTATGCACCTCTTTCTTAGGTGGCCTGGGCCACCTCTGAGCTTTCGTTCAGGAGACTAGGATATAAGATGCTTGTACCTTGAGCTCACAAAAAGAGATGTTCTTTAAGAGTGGGTGGAAACAACTGAAATATTCTTTTCCATGCCACTGAAGTCTCAGCTCATGCAATCTAAAACTCCAGTTAAACGGTTATAATGGATTAAAGTTTGCCTATCAAAAAATAAAATGAAGTGCACCATTTTTAACAATCAATAAAATAAAATGCTCTCCGGGACCCTTTTGTGTTGCAGAAATTTAACACATATCACAAAATAATTAAAATAATTATTTTTAGTTGATAACATTTATTAAGCAATGACTGTGTGCCAGGCATCACCTCAGCACTTTTCATGCAATTCTTAGTCACACTTCACAGCAACTTTCTAAGATAGACACTAATATAATGTTTCACATTTTACAGAGGAGGGAACTAAAGCGGAGAGAGGTAATTAGCTCACCTGAGGTCACACCTTGTCCAAGGTACAGCAGAGATTTCGGTGCCAGCAACCCAACTCTAGAAGCCACATCACCAAACTGCAGCTTCACGGCGTGGCTCCTTGCCAGGAAACACAGGTTACGTGTTTCATCATCATAATATGTAACACTTGTGTTAATTCAGTTACACCTGAGAACACTATGCATTGCTATCATCCTCGTTCTGTAAGTAGGGAGCTACACCAGAAACCTTTAGCAACTCCCCAGGGTCCCTGAGCTGGTAAGGCAGACAGAACAGGCACCACAACCTAAATCGTCTGCTGTATGAAGTTTCGAGCTGCATTTCCTATGTCAACACCACATATGCCATCTCAAATCAGGCAATCCCTTTTCAAGTTGACTACCACCTGTCATGGGGAAGCATAGCTGGAAATTTCATAAATTAAGGGACATGGAACTTCATCAAAGTTAATCACTTGTATATCTTAACCAACCTGCCATGCATGACTTATTAACTCCTATTTATTGTAAGTAATAAACTATACCATTTGGTAACTACATGAATGTTTTGTTTCCACCTGTGCTACATTACCTGCCGGTACTGAGATTCTGTAGTCAAGGTAAAAGGTCTTGCTTAAACTGATAAATTACAATGATCACATTTTGGTACATGCTGGGTCCTAGTCGCTCTTCTCTATCACAGTGTGGGTGCGTTAGCCACAACATACACTCTTTTCTTTGGGAAAGTATGCAGTAAATGTTGTCCCTGATTTTTCCTAAACAACAGAGATCTCTCCCAAATACAACTTTGTTTTTAATCTGAAAAAAAAAATTAAAAATAAGAAAAATAGCAGCTTTGGGCACAAAATAATCTCTTTATAATTTTTTATCTGCTCTTTCTTAGAGTTTTAGCCCTACCTAAATTAAACAGCATTTTGAAATGGCTTTTCATGTGTACAGTATAGGAATCAGAAGGCCCCATGTAAAAAGCCAATAGGAGGAAAACAAATACCCCTGAAGAGACTGGACCATGACCCCATGTCTTATGGCTTGCAGCACCTCTTCCTGTAAAGGAGTAACAGTGTGCCAGTTCAGAGTCTAGGACTTAAGAGACATCAAATGCTTCCACTCACCCTCCTGTGATCCTGCCATTCATCATGAGGAAAACGTATCTTAGGTAGACACCTGCCTAAGGAGAATAAGACACCCATGAAACAGACTGGACTTCCTGAAATAAATCCTGAACTTCCTGAAATAAATCACCCAGTCGTTTAAAGCAGAATCAGCCCTGCTGACCTTGAGAGCTGTAAGCAAGACAAATAAATGTTTCCTCATTGTCTTAGTCTGTATGGATTTCTATAACAAAAATACCATAGATTGAGTGGCTTAAATAACAAACAACAACCCCTCACACTTCTGGAAGATGGGAAATCCAAGATCAAGATGCTAACAGATTCCATGTCTGGTGAGAGCCCTCATGCTGGATCATAGTGGCCATCTTTTCATTGATTCTCATTCATGAGGCCTTTGCCCTTATGGCCTCAACTAATCCTAATCACCTCCCAAAGGCCCAGCCTCCTAATGCCATCATGTTGGGGGTTAGGATTTCAACATTCAGATATTAAAGGAACACAATTCAGTCCATAACATTATTTAATCCTCACTTGAGGATAAGTTTATTGATTTTAGAGAGATAGGATGGGAGATAGTGAGAGAGAGAGAAAGAGAGAAACATTGACGTGAGAGAAAAACATCCATTGCTTGTCTCCAACCCACAAGGTAGGTGTGTGCCCTGAGTGGGAGTCAAACACATAACCTTTTGGTGTATAGGATGATGTTCTGACCAACTGAACCACTCAGCAATGCAGTCCATAACATTTCTGCAAACCACTAAGATGTTTAGGTTTCTTGTTATGCGGTATTATGGCAACAATAGCTGACTATTACAATCCATAGGAAATAACCATAAAAGTTCATCTAAAGCTGTCTGGGCTGGTGTGGCTCAGTGGATTGAGTACAGACCTGTAAACCAAAGAGTTCTTGGTCCAGTTCCCAGTCAGGGCACATGCCTATGTTGTGGGCCAGGTTCCCAGTAGGGGGTGCACAAGAGGCAACCACGCGTTGATGTTTCTTTCCCTCTCTTTCCCCCTCCCTTCCCCTCTCTCTAAAATAAATAAATGAAATCTTTAAAAAAACGTTCATCTAAACCTAAGAGCATGAACAAAAGAGTTCAAGAATTTTGTGTACTGCTTTAATGGAATAGTCCCCAACATAAATGGGGAGAAAAAGATTAGTGTTACTTCATTCTATGCCTGGAGGACACCCTTTATTATAAGGGGATATATACTATGTATATAATATGCATAGAAACAATCCAAGTTCTTCCTTTGTAAAATTCTTTGGGTAAAAACATCAACACAAAATGTCACTTTAGTGCGTTCAATCTGATTCTCACACAAAGCAAATTACTGTAGTCATAAATATCAGCAAATGTTTAACTCCTTTCCAAAATCACCATATATAAGTTGATTAGAATCATTCCAAATTATATGTCTACATTTCATCTAAACTATCACACTGAGATTGCCCCAAAACTTCAAAAAACTCAAAGGACACATAATCCATGGGGATGGACTATGTTGAGGCTTTGCAAAATAATTAGCACTTTGTTTAAGAACCAAAGTACTCACCATACCCCAGGGACTCCCATCTGTGAAGCGGCAGCTCATTGAGAAGATACTAAGTAGGTGGCAGGAACATTGAGAATTTTCACCTCACTTCCTCATTCACATCTTGGTGACAAAACACATTGTTAATCTAAGTGTGGCCTGGTGTGATCTGCCAGGAACCCCTCACAAGCTGTGTCACTACATATGTCACAGTTACACAGTGAGACAGGTCTGGCCTTGGATTCTGGATTTTCCATTTCCTGGGAAGTCACCTGGGGTGATTTAAATTCCATGAACTTGAGTTTTGGAGTGTGTAAACTAAGAAATAATAATAACTATCTACTGGGGTTATTATGAAGTTTAAATGGAATATTGTGTGTCAAATGCACAGTATAAGGCTTAGACACCAGACCTCAGATGTAGGTTCAGTATTGTGCACTGCTTTGACACCTGGTGAAATTAAAAAGGGCACGAATGGCCCACATGGCCATTTTTTTCCTCTGAACACTCTGACCCTGTGGATAAGAGCTCCCAGCCAAACAATTCTCCTTTATCATGAGGACCAGGCACAGTCCTTGCTTATCCTTGAGTAGTGGGCTTCAGTTTCCTGCCAGCCACAGAATTAGTCAAATAAGTCAATCACTTCCACCCATGGGAGTCAGGGGGCCCCTGCCCACCCTGGTTTTTCCTTCTGTCCCTAAGTGCAACCCCTGTGTAACCTTGCATAGCACATGTAGTATTCTCCTGCCCTGGGCTGGGAGTATGTGTGACTAATAATGGCTGTCAATCTTCCTGCCCAGTGTTGGATGTCTTGTGTTTGGCCATCTCTATAGGGCAGGAATCTCTTTCTTCACAGTGTGGTAAACAGAGGATGATCACAGCACATACCTAACATGATGCTAAAAATAAATGGTAACTAATGTCATAGTGTAAAAAAACAAACCCTAATATTGTTCTCCAGCCTCTTAGAAATCCCTTTAAGATGCTTTTCCCAAAGTGGAGAGGCGGTCATCCTCTGTCTTTTGTCACCCAAGAGCTGACACTTAGATACTGGAAGTAGGGGAAAGGAGTAAGGACCCCAAATGGAGAGAGACCAAGGGGCCTTTGGCCTCTATGCTTCTCTCTCCATGTGGCCCATAGTGTAAAGGAAACAGAAATAAAAAGCCAGGTTCCACAAGCATCATAATTCTCTGGACATATCCAGGGTATCTTTCCCCACTGTGATCCCGTGGGACCATCAGAGCGATGTGTCAGAGCATCCTGGCTCTGTCATTGGCTGTGTCCCAGCATCCTGGGGGGTTCCTGGCCTGTGAGCCTGGGCATGCAGGCACAACCCCAGGTGGACGAGAAAAAGCTGGAATGACAAAACGACCTCTGTGGGGTTGTAGGAGGCTAGAAATGAACACAGCACATCATCAATTGCTGGCTACTACTATATTGCCCAAGGAACAAATTTTTTTGAAGCTTCAGTCATTACACTAAATAAAACATAGAGACTGTGTTGTTCCCTTTTGCCTTCATAGCATTTAGTGTGATGCTTCACACTTAGAGAGCTCTCAGCAAACATGGATTATTGATTGAATAAATGCAAAAGTGAAACAAAATTACTATGCATCTAGCACTGTAAGACTGTAAGGTTTTAAAAACATGATCCCTGAACTTCAGGAGACAAACATCAAGAACACAGGGAACTCATTGTGGGAAGACTAGGTGGTGGAGGCTCCTTAAAGAAGGTGGAGGATTGAGTCTGAAAAGATCTGAGAAGAAAATGAGGATAAAACGGGAGTCAGCAGGGAATAGAACACGGTGAACCAATGTCTGTGTGTTCCCATGGGAGACTATCCTATATGTTCCTCACGCCCTATTTCCAGAAGAAGAAAGCAAAAATGTAGAAGAATGGGCACACGATGTCCTGCAGGAAATGCTCGTGAGCCTCTAAAACAAATCACCTTCTGTGCATCACACTGGAAGCATGCAAATTAAACCAAAGGAGATCTTGTGACAACAGACAGCAGTTTTGTCCCATTTAGCTTTCTTTTGAACAGCAGCATTATTAATTTTAAAAGTTGTCAACTGTGAAGTTTGGTGTACCCAGTGTGATACTGGAATACCATTGATACAATGTAAATGAATGCCTACCCCAGGATAAACTCATGAAAAGTGTCTGTTTTCCCTCAGTGCTCTTTTTCATTATGTGCAGAATAAAAAGGGAGCCATGCCACAATAAGGGCTTGACAATGCTACGTTGAGGTGACAAATATCTGAGGCATAGAAGTTGAAATGTGATATAAAATACGATCACTAAAGGAAAATAATGGTGCCTTTCAAACTTTCACAAAATCGTATTATAGAATTAGGAAATCAGGAGTTATGCCTTTAGGAAAAGAGTTGGAGCCAATTCTTTCTCTTCTACTCTGCTCATACAGCTCTATATCAAAATATTAGAATTAGTAGAAGTTGAAATATAGTCTTAAAAGCCTGGATTAATGGACAAAATCACATTAGAAATGTAAAAAGAGTCAGTAACCTTCAGCATAAAAACATTGTTACATCTTGAGAAATTATTCCAATGCCATTGTAGATAGAAAAGGTGCAGAAAAAATACAGATATTTTTAAATGTTTTATGGTTGATGTAAAAGAGTGCCTGAGTATCAATTTTTAACCTAAATACATACTGTATTTCCTAGTTATTATTTTGGACTCGAGATTTCATTTTAAAGCAAGCTGACAATTTCATCTGTTTTGTCTGAGGAATTTGTCTCAATATCTCACAATTTCCACATAACCCAAAATGTATAATTCCTTCCTTTAGTCAGAAACTCTCCATTTTAGTCAGAAACTAACATTGTATGCTGTTGACTAAGCTTATTTCAGGGATTAGGGGTTTGTGATTTGAGTTTAGAGAGTCTCATTGTCATGGTAATGTGAGATGCTTTTGCTGTAACTCAGAGAAAGTGTGAATGCTTTTTCAGTTATTTTAATGCCAAGAAGTTTTGGTTCCTAAGAAGGAAAGTCAAAGTTAAATAAATATGAGGAATAGTTTTTTCAAGGTGTCCAGACTTGAGAACCCAGGAAGAAAATTAAACCTTGCAATAGTGTGATGTGCAGAGACACCTTAGCACATAGCCCATATATAATTTTAGAGAAATGTGGGGTTTTTTTTCCCAAATTTTCAAGGCAACGGTTTCTTTTCGTGCAATCACATCTCCTTTCTTTGCAACGCCACATGGCATTTGGGTTACAGGATGCTTCAAGACTTCTCAGCTTTGTTGGATCTGCAGATGAAGGGGAAGAATGAAAACTGGTGACTGGCAGGAAGTTTTCTATTTTTAGCTATGAAGCTTCCAGTCCACAGCTCTGCTTGTATATAATTTTTATCACTTTAAAAGTTTCAAGAGGACAAAGATCGATCCATTTCTTTTCTATACAAAAAAGAATTCCAAAACAATTGTGAAAATCTTGTAGAACTAATAATGCCCTTTCGAGGACAAATGGCTTCCATTGGAGAGGTTTCTGGAACTCTACAAGCATTTTTCTAGGAAAATGACCAGGTGTCCACAGGATAGACATTGTTATAACTCAACTAAAAGCCATCTACCAGGGAAAAAAGTAGTGAGCTCCATGAAGACCCATCACTTAGCCAAGAGCTGTAGCTCAATTCAGGGTCAAGACGCAGCCAATCTTCCTTTTATGTAGAGCTATCCAGGAAGAAATTATTCTGGTCAATTAAATATGTTGACTGGCTTACTCCAAGTGCTACACACTAATTTTACACCTGTACTTGCTGCTAGCATAGATAGTTAGCCAGATATTAATAGAGGAAGGAAGCAAAGGGAACCAGACGTAATTAAGTATAATCAACTGGGGAGCAAAAGCCTGCTTGCTTCTCCAGGAAGTTATAGCTTCTCACACTCCCTGGGGACACACCTGTCTGTTTCCTGCAGATCACTGGGGGAAGGGATAAAACAGTGAAGAGGAGGTCAGCATATGCACAGAAGTCAAAATTACTCAGGGGAAGCACTTTTACGAGGCATGTGCAATAGGAGCCAAGATGGCAGCCATAGGGGCCTGTTAGTCTAGACTGGGAAGGAAATAGATTTGTTAGGGGCTGCAGCCATCACCAGCCTGTGAAAGCTTGGAAAGTTGATTGGTTATTTTGAAAAAAAAAAACACCTGGTCCTTCCCAAGTGCGAGATAATATAATCCCAGGGAACAAAGTCCTTCTCTCTCTTGCCAATAACACATGCTCACCCTGTTCATTCACATATTTTCTCTGTGGCAGCCACGTGGGTCTAGAGGCCACCTGGGACCTGCAGTAGAATGTGTGGGTTCCAAAGTACTAAGCTTTAATATGAAACAGAAACTCAACACTGGCCTTTGTTTTGGCCCTGATAAAGGCAAGATTGGACTTTTTCCATGGTGGAATGAATGGAGATGGGACATTGGGAACCCAGGGGAACTACTCCTTTGATTTTCATCTGTCACTACAAATAAATTTTATCACCAGACCTTATCCTCCCTTATGGGTCTCCTGGAATGCTTTCTTTGAGACACCACAAAACCCTACTTCCACTGGCAACATTACCGCATTGTCTCTATGCTTTTTCTCTCCCCTTCAAAGACCTATTTACCACTTGAAATCAAAGACTTCCCTTGCAACTGCCTCCCTCCCAAGACTCTTAAAGAAGTGCCTTGTAAATGTATGAGTGTTTTATAAATGTGTATTGGTGTGATTTTTCCCTCCATTGTCCCTGATAGGATGCATGTCATCATTGACAACAAGAAACCAGAAGGAAGAACACACCCAGACTCTTCTGAGTTGCCATGGGCCGTTATCCTCACTCACCCTATGACATATACATTCCACAGTATTTGGAGTCAAAATTCTTCCTGATTCCTGAATTGCAGAGCTGAGACAAATGCAATGCTGCACTGCACGGAAGACAGAACCTTTCAGTGCGGAGCAGTAGCAAGTCACCATTTCACAGAGAATTCACAGAATCCTTATGGATCTGGCAGGGGTCAAGGGTACCCAGGGTCCATGTAACGTTTAGTATTTACCTTCCATCCTGGCAAAAGCATACAGTGGCAGGTACATGCCTTCACATGTTCAGCAAATACTTTACTTCAAGGGGAAAATTACTCTAAAAGAGAGAAACAACACTTATGGTGTATACACCATGTATTGCTTTGCTCAACGCAGATTCTAGCTTGCTTTCCTAAGCTCTATCTGTCAAACTAAAAGCTACATTTTAAAACTGTTGAGAAGGTAGAAAGCCACGGGGAAACTATTTCACCACACAGATATAATTCCTCATGTCTTAAAGGTCAAGGGAGAAAATGGAAGCAATACCCACATTGGAAAGACCCAGTTTTGGGCAGGCAGATATATGACTATTGTACACCATAGGGACCATTCTAAGGTCTAGTCCTTGGCATCACATTGCTGACTGGTAGGTGGTATCAGCAGTGAGGTTTCTAGTAGAGAACTCCTTGGTATGTTTTGATCCATTAGGCTGCATTGCTCTGCACTGAGTGACACCTAAGCCTGAATGCCCGTTTAATGCTAAATACCATCTCATATCTCTGTCTGATTAATAGCCATAGTGGATTCTGTTGTCAGTGACTAACAACCTCCACCAAGAGTACTCCATCATGGCATTCTTATGGAAATGGAAAAGAACCACTGCATTCAGATTTGACCAAACATTTGGAAAAGGTATAAAGAGGTGATTTTTTATTAAATAAATATAAATTAGATATATAAAAGTAAGTATAATTAGTTCTATGTAATATCTTTAATATTATAAAGTTGAGAGAGAAAATTAGAGTTATTTTTTCTATTATTGGAATCAATGTAGTGCTCTATGTATGAAAGCTGATACAGTCAGAAAGGATTTTGAGGGAAGAGTAAAGTCTATTCTCCCTTAATATTTCCAAACTTTTCTTCTAAGGCTGTTTATTCAAATTAAGAACAGCACTTGCCTGCCAATAGTTAATGAGGATATTTTAATCAGTATTAGAAAAGACTCTTAATTTGCAAACACAGATATTTTAAAATTATAACTTGTAAAATTAAACAGTGTTCACCCTAATTTCCCTTCTGGGGACTTTCCTCCGGAGGACAGTTAGTTTTTCAGATCCAAGGTCTTGAGGCATTACATATAAATCATGGTTTGAGTCTGGAAAGAAATTTGAGAGGCAGAGACACTGGTATTTATTTGAGACAAAAGAGCCAGCCAAAGGTCATTGTAGCAACTGGATCCTGCCTCATTCTAGAGGAAAGAAAGAAAGAAGAGGGGGAGGGGAGGAAGGAAAGGGTGGAAGGAAGAGGAGGGAGGGGAGAGAGAGAGAGAAAGAAAGCAAGCCTTCACATTACTTTTTAGTTCTAGAAGTTGCACAATTTTTCCATTTCTTTTAAATTAGATCCCTGTTTTACTTTTGTTTGAATTCTCCAAACTGTAGTCCTTTTTAAACCTTAATCACTTTGCTAGGAAACTATAATCTGTGGGAAAATGTCAAAGATGATCTTCCGGTCTGCCCAGGGAAAATGCTTGTTAATCTGTGGCGGAGGCTGCTACGTATTCACCACAAACTGTCTCCACTTTGTGGTTCAAAGAATGAGCCTCCAACCCCGCTAAGATGTTCAAGATGTCTACAGCCTAATCTCTAAAACCTGTGAATAAGTGACCTTACATAGAAAAAAATGAAATTTCAAGATGTGATGAAGTTAAGGACCTCGAGACAGGAAGACTATCCCTGATTATCTGGGTAGGCCACATGTAATCACGAAGGTCCATAGAAGGAGAAAGCAATAGGGTCAGAGGAACAGTAGGTGATATGATCACAGATTTTAAGACTTTGACCTCCAGAACTGTAGATAAATAAAATTGTATTTTAATTTACCAAATGTGTGACAATTGGTTAGAACAGCAAGAGGATACACACATACATTTCTCTGGGACACGCAGCGGAACCACATTTCCCAACTTCCTCTTAGGCGAAATGCGGCCACGTGACTGAGTTCTGGACAGCGGAACACAGCAAAAGTGAGATGCATTGCGTCCAGATCAGGGCAATAAAATCCTTTTTGATGATCCTTCATGATCTCCTTTGGCTGGATGTATGGAAATAATGCAGCTGAGACCTCTAAAACTCTATGAGGGACTAGAACCAGAATGTGGATGGATCCTGCTTCCCTGAATCTCCACCAGGTACATGGTCCACCAGAAAACCCCACTGAACTGATATATAAGCAAAAAAAAAAAAAAGGTTCTGCCTTGGCTGGTGTGGCTTAGTGGACCAAAGGTCACAGGTTCAATCCCCAGTCAGGGCATATGCCTGGGTTGCTGGCCAGGTCCCCAGTTGGGGGCATAAGAGAGGCAACTGATGCTTTTCTCGCACATGGATGTTTCTCTCCCTCACTCCTTCCCTCCTCCTCTCTCTAAAAGTAAATAAATAAAACCTTTTTTAAAAGTTCCAGTGTGGCCAGCTACTGAAATTTTAGGTATGCTTGTTATTCAGTAGCTACCCTACTTAACACATCATTCAATTAATAAATATTTATTAAGCACCTACACTGTACTAGGCTCTAGTAAAATGGTAAAAAAGAGATAAACATGATTTTTGCCCTCATCAAATATATAGTGTTTTTAGATATCTTTCTGCTTACTTAGTGGAAAACCTTCTGGTAACTCTTTTTTAACACTAACTTATTTAAAGCCTATCACTTACTGTGGTAGTTATGGTGCGTAAAGAAAAATGTGAAATGGTGTTTGTAACATCATTAATAATAGATTAGCAACTCACCCGTGGAATAATAATTCCTGTTAATCAAGGTATGTTTACTTTATAACGAATAACGTGAAAATCTCAGTGTTTTAAAGCGAAGGAAGTTTTTTTTTTCCTTCTCACTTCTGAAAAGTCAACTGCAAATGACACTTTTTCGAGTAACTATCATGTGAGGATGACCTCAAAGCCACATTGCTCCCACCTGGAATCTCCAAGTTTCCTTGGCATGACAGTCAAAGAGGAAGTGAAGAAAGTGTGAGGAGGACACACAGGTACATTCAGCCACCTAGGACCAAGGATGGGCACATCACTATTACCCAGAACTGATCACATCGTTCTCTCCTGGTGCAAGGGGGCTGAAAAATGTACTCCCTAATAGATAATCCTGTTCCACCAATTACTGTGGGTGGCCACTGAGCCACCTCTGCCACATAATCTGGAGGCAACCACTTTACAAGGATTTTCTCATTTAATTTTAAACTCCTTGAGACATTGCTATTATTCCCCCTGATTTACAGATGAAGAAAATACATCACAAAAAAAAAAAAAAGGAACTCACAAGATTGTGCAGCCAACGAAGGGGGCAAAACCAGGTTTCAAGAAAATGTTCAGAGAACCTCATATCCTGAGCACATGTATAGCCTTACACAAGCAGAAAAGAAAGGAGCACCCAGATTTGCCGGTGCAAAGATAGGTGGCACCCCCCTTTCAGAAAGGAGTATGTGTGGTCTTAGGGAATAGAAGTGATTATAAAAGGCCAGTGCCCAGATGTTTTGTTTGCAGAGCCAGAGGAATGTTTCTTCCTGCCCCATCAGGACCCCAGGGAAATTGTCCAGTCCTCACAACAGCTTCACTCAATGTTGAGGAAGCTCTGTGATTTTACCTCCCACCATACCCTGCACATGGCCTCTAGTCTCCCTTGGAATTTAAAACGTGAGAAAGCTTTCATGATGAAAAACGAAAATCGACCCAGGTGTGTAGCATTTTGCTTTGCACTCCCTCTACCTCACGGCAGTGTTGGAGGGTCCCCTGGCTTCCCACAAGACTTCCTCTCCAGCTGTCCTGGAGAAGCCAAAAAAGCATCCCAAGTTTTGCTTTCAGTTGCCCTTCACTAGGTGATGATGTTGACCCTGACCTTTGAGCTCAAGGACATTGGATGCAATTCTGCAATGCTGGGGGTGGAGCTCCAGAGAAGGGGAGACTTCCTTCCTTTCCCAGTGTAGTAGAAATTTAAAAATGTACTTGGAGATTGAAGCTGGCACTCTGCATCAGCCCCCGGTGGCTCCCTGCTGGCTTCCTGACTCCAGACTATCACCTGTTGGCTAGTTAATTGATTCCCTGCCC
>PVKM010015773.1:0-27527 GCA_004027735.1 Carollia perspicillata | reverse complement strand
ATGGGCCTGTGAGCTAGAAGATCATGGTTCAATTCCCAGTCAAGGTACATGCCTGGGTTGCAGGCCAGTTCCCAACAGGGGACACACAAGAGGCAACCATACATTGATATTTCTCTCCCTCTTTCCCTCCCTTCCCCCTCTAAAGGTAAATAAATAAAGTCTTTAAAAAAAAAAGGCTGTAAAGCTCCCAGAGTTCTCTTTCATTTTCCTTACCTTATGCATGTCCCTCCCATATCTCCAAAGCCCCCATTCTTAACTTCCCTCTTATTTTATTTTAATTTTATGTTCCTTTATTTATATAAGAAAGATCTGCTACTTGGGTTTCTGGTGTTGTTTAATCCATACTTTCTCTAATAACATAAACACATGGAATTAGAAATCATCACAGATTCAAAGTGCTGACACAGTCATGAACACCACAAAATCCAGAAAAAAAGCATTATTAGTTAGTAACTTCCTGGCAACCACCATGATCCTTCTTCCCTATTTAGCTGCCTGCATTTTGATTGCCTCTTTCTTTTTGGTAAAATGTATAAAACATAAAATTTACCATGCTTTTAAGTGCTAAAACTGACCACTGGCGCAGGGCTATGTGCTGATTATTTTGAACAGGTCCCTCGTGGGTCCTTGTTTATGTCTACAAGATGTGAGACAAATTCCTCTCTAAGCCAAGAGGAAATTGCTTCCTCTGCTTTTATTCTGGATTATCTTCTCCCTCATCTCCCAGTGTAGTGAAAGCAAAAGGCTGGCAGGTCAATCATTCTGTGTGGACCAGAGATTCCCAATTCTCAGGGAAGTGGCAGCCCCAGCTCGGACAGCCCCCTCACTTTCCTTTCAGGGAGCTGGGCCATGCAGTACCTGGGCTGGGAGTCCTCTTCTGCAGCAAATACCTGCGTGAGCAGGTTCCTTATCCAGGTCGTGACTCCTATAGCTTTACTGTTTCCTGGACATTTCAGTGTGCTGGAGCAGGGTGCAGAAAGAGGGGATCTTCAGGTAGGAAGGAAGGAAGACAGACTAGCATATCTACCAAACCTACCAGAGAAGCAGTCTCTGATCCAAGTAGATGAAGAAGTATAGATTCTGATTTGATTTTCAATGACTAGAATCCTATTAGGCTAGATTTCAGTTTTTCTGTGTAAGGACTAAATGTCATTTGTTTTGCATTGTTTGTTAAGAAATATACACGGAAAACAAATATTAAAATGGTGTTCACCTGAAGAACTATTTGCCTTGTCTTCTACTGATGTAATTTGAAAGAGCGATAAAGAAACCAGAGTTCCTACGAGGCCTCCATGTAATTACAAAGGAAACACTCCAGAAAGCTACAACAGCAAATATATTTAAGGTAATTCCCTATGAATAGACTTTGGCCACCACCATTTATTTTATTATTGCTTTTCTAAATTGCTTTCTTGTGGTTCTCTACCAGAGCCACAGATCAATCTCGAGGTGGCGTGGGGAGGGCTTGTCCGAGGTAGTGGCACCTGGCACAGAGCTGTAATTGTGTTATGCGCAGGGCATGTTACACTGTGCAGCGAGTCTTTTTCTTCATTAAGAGACCTTGCATCTCCTAGTAGGCTTTAAGCACGAAAGAGGGCAACCTGGCAGCAAACGTTTTAGTTCAAAAGGGATTTCTCCAGGAAGCAAGGAGCTCAGGGTCACCCTCGTTCGGGGAATGGGAGGTGGTTGGGAGATGACGAGCACACTGTGAGTTAGGGATTTATTACTTCCATCTCCAAATCCACGATTCTCTCCATGCTCTGCTGTAACGGAGCTGATCCTGCTCATCTCCCCGCCACTGTCAGCTGGCGCGGTGTCTGACTCAGTCAGCAGACGGACACTGGAGGAGGAAGAGGTTTCTCCACCTGGGCCGCAGTACTCAGTTTCTTGGGTCTCTGCAGAGGGGGCGAGTTTTTCAGCAATGCCTAGAGGCCTGCAGAAAGTGACCCCATCTGTGGCTGCCTCCCCAGCACTCTCCCTTCAGAAAACATCAGTGTCCATAAATGCGTGTCTCCCTGGGATCAGCCTCTCAGCAGCCCCCACCTCCCAGCACATGACACTCACGGGGAAACTTCACAGCAGAGCGCTGGTGGGCTTGGGCTTGACTTTCCCAACCTCAGCAGCTTCCCCACTCCTACCCCTTCCCGCAGCCTGCAGGTGTGTGAGCGCAGCAGCTCTCTGAGGGTGGCTTCCCCCAGCACTCCAGAAGGAACATTTCTGGCCAACTTCGAATGCCCCACCCCGTGAGCTTCGACTGTTGTGCTCTTCATGAAGGGCTGCGTCTCCGTCCAGAGATGAGGCCTTTGTCCAGGCTGCTTCATCTCTGCGCCAGGGGTGACGGCTGCTTCTGTATCTGCTGGCCTTGTGTTTATTAGCGGTATCTTGGCTTGGATTAACCAACCCCTCATGACTGAAACCCCCTGTTGATTCTTTATGCTAAACTTTCTCTGTTCAACTCTGTGTGTGTGTGTGTGTGTGTGTGTGTGTATGTCTTTGGTCTCCTGTCGGACCCCTACTGACAGTCCCTCTGTGGGCAGGAAGGGAGAGAGGTTCTCAGGGTGGCAAAGAAAGAAGAGCTGCTCCATCCCTGGCATTTCTGCCCAGCAGGGCCACCTTCCTAACCACGCCTTTGCCCCCCTTGGCTGCCCTCTGCAGATGGTGCTCACTGGCTGAAACTCCAAGGCTGGCCCCCTAGGGGCTCCTACCTACAGGCCCCCACTCACGGTTTCTCCGAATCTCTGCTCGTCTTAGACACACCTAAGGCGAGTGAGTGTGAAGAATCACTGTATTTCTTTTCTAGTTTCATAACATATTTTATTTAACCAATACAGCCAAAATACTATTTCAACATGGAATCAATATTTAAAATTACTACTGAGATATTTTGTGTGCTTCTTTTTCACTGGTTTCTTTTTTTAATATTTTTTAATTACAGTTGGCAGACATTATTAGTTTCAGTTATACACCCCAGTGATTAGACATGCCATAACTATGTGATCTTCCTGACCACTTTTATTTCTACATGAAATGCACTGTGGTAAAACCAGTATCTTGACCTTCAAAAAATTCACGACTTGATGTTTTGTAGCAGAGACTGAAATAGAACTTTCACTTGATCAATATTGCAAATTGCCAAGTTAGTGAAAGTCCCAGAAAAATCATGCTGAGGCACAGCAGAAATTTGTTCATAATGTGAAGGTCAGTCAGGAATTTCCGAATCACATTGGGCAGTATCACAACCGCAGTGGCCTGACTTTGACATGATAATCCATCTCCACCAAGGCACATGGAAAATCAGTGCTCATTATATAATTTTTCAGTGCCTGACCAAAGTACTGACAAATTGACTTCCCATGGTGACTGTAAATAAAAGAAATGCACTGTAAAACTCTAGTGTAGTAGCCTATAGGTAAGTTAGACATTAAAGTTTCAGATTCTGTAATGAACACTACAGTTATTTTTTTGATCTATTCCTTCTACTGACCTTTACCCTCTTGGACCAAATAGAAGTATGGTCCAATTATTCCTCCAGTTTTAGGTAACTTTAGTTTCAGCTAAAAAGTGGGGGGGGGAGAAAGAGAGAGAGGGTGATTTGTTTCAAAGATTAAAACTTGAGCATAAAATAAGGAATAAACAACAGACTTTTTTCTAACAGCAGAAATGCATGGCCAGATTCTGTTTCACAAGCATGAGGCAAAAGGGACAGAACTGTGTTTTGTATTTGACATTTATTCATTTGAGAGTACAGCAGGAAATCCAGTTCATGAAGTCTGCACAGATATTGTATTAATGTGCTTGTAAATGCAAGTCTCATGTTCATGACCACCGTATTCTTGTTGATGACCTCCTCAATTCACCTTAGGCACACCAGACTCCTCCTCATGTTGCCCAGAGCCAGCATCCCAACGGACATAGTTCCAAAAGGCATCATTTGTATGGCACACAAGTGAGTGTGCCTGGGTTGCAGAGAGACCAGAGTCATCTCACAGAAGAAACGATGGTAACAGAAGGCAAAGAGGGACAAGATGGAAATTACTCAGTAATTACAAGATGGAAATGACTACCCTAGGGACCCTGGGGGGAGGCGCTACTATTGCTTGAGATGGGGTAACATGATGGAGGAAGCGGCTATTGCTGAGAAAGGTGACAAGAGTTGAGGTTCTGCTCTGACTCATGTAAATTCACTTCATTAACTTCAAGCTGGTTAGTGCCCTATTTTTGCTCCTTTTAATAATCCCATTCAGACTCAGATTTCCAGTGGACGTGTATTGGTTCCTCTTCCAGGCAATCCCCAAGTTCCCTGCACCCAAGAGTCCATTTCTATGAGTTCTTATGAACAGGGCTGTCCGGTTAGCTAATCCAACTCTCTCCTCCTTCCATGTAGACTTACTGAGAAGCAGCCACACTGCCGCCCTCCCAGAGAAAAACATTTCTACCAAAATGGAGAACAGAACACTGTGTGAACCTGTCTGGCCGCTCACAAAGACCACAGCTGCTAAGCAAAGACACACTTCTTCCTGAGGCCAAGATGTTTGCTCTCCCTGCTTTCTCAAATACCTGTGGTCCCTCAGACCACAACTTTTCAGTTCTCAAGTCCAGCCGATCTAACATTCCTACCCACTAAAAAGTAATGGCCCACTCCCTGCTTTTCCCCAGACCCCACCATTCAAATTTCTCTTTATATAAATTTGACTATTCTAGGGTTTTCTGAGTATTCCAGATTTCACCTCATAAAAGTAGAATCAGACAGTATTTGTCTTTTTGTCACTAGCTTATTTCACTTAGCTCATTGTCCTCAGGCTCATCCATGTTGTGGCATTTATCCAAATTACCTTCATTTTCAAGGCTGAATAATATTCTGTCGTGTGTATATACTACATTTTGTGTATGCACCCATCTGTCCGTGGATACCTGGGTTACTCCCACCTTTGGGTATTTGAACAATACTGCTATGAACATTGGAGAACAAATATCTCTTAATGATGCCAACTTCAATTCTTTTGGGTAAAAACCTAGTGGAATTGGTAGATCATATCGTTTGTCTAGTTTTTTTTTTTTAAATAAAACTACAACCCTGATTAAATCTCAATCTTTGCCTACCTAATTTAACTCTGCACTCACACAGCTATTCATGGTTGCAGAAAAACAAACCACAAATTCTTTCAGCTCATGACTAAGAGCTAGTGTGACCAACCACCCTGGTTTGTCCATGACTCTCCCAGTTTTAGCACTGAGAGTCGAAGTCCCAGAAACCCCTGGAACCTGGGCAAATTTGGTCATCCTACCCAAAATGGGCCCTTGATAGTACCTTGCAATCACACTGCATTTCCCTGGCCCATTCACTCTTCTACTCCCCTGAATGATTATTTCATACTTATTCATTCCTTAAACCTCCCACACTGCATCCCTACCCTCACCCTTAACTGATAACCTTGATTCCTACTTGACCGGAAAAATGGTGATGCTGATGATTCTCAAATTTACATCTTCAACCCAGACTTCTCCTGAACTTCAGATTTGCATATCTTAACTCCCTAATTAATATCTCTGCTTAGAAGTTAATAGACATCTCAAATATAACATATCCCAAACAGAAAACATAATCTCTACCACTCTATTCCAACCTCCTCTCTCTCAAGGCTTCCCCCACCATAAATGATGACAAACATATCTTTGCAGATTCTAAAGCCAAAATCATTGGAACCATCCTTGAACTTTGTAGTTCTCTCATACTTTATATCCAACTCACCAGAAAATCCTATTTGCTCTACCTTCAAAAGATAACCAGGGTTGCATTTTGCTTATAAATCTGTGCCCTTCCGGAAATGGCAGTGTGTGCTGGGACATGTGCCTCGCCCTTCCTCCTGGCGGTTTCTCTCCCTCAACTTGGGTAGTTTCAAAATAAGAAAAAAGAGGGAGCTAATGAACAGCAGGGCATGGTGTGGGTGTGAAACTCTAATTGCAAGTTAGAATGTCTTTGTTTTCAAGGAAGTTATGTTTAGAAATACAAGCACTTAACAGGAAGTAAAATTAGAAGCAATATAAGACTCTGGAGTGCTTACGGCGTGCAGGGTCTATCACATTCGGTGCTTAATGAGCGCTCCTTGACAGAAATAGTACTATCTTATGTTTCTGTCATGACTCGCCATGTGCACAGTGTTGTTATGTGCATCTTGTTAAACGTATTTTCTCTTTGTAACCATCCTATCATCAAGTTAATCCTGAAGTCCTGGTGGACACAGATAAGCTTTGGATCTCCAATGGCTAGCACAGGGCCTGGCACCATGGCTGCCCAGGAAATGTTTGTTGAATGGATCGACTCACTGATGTAGGCTTATTGTCCTCATTTTATACATGACAAAAATAAAACTCAAATGACTTACTCAATGTACTCAGACTAATAATCAGCAGCATGGTGTCTTCTAATGCCCAAATCAATGTTCTCGCAAATACTAGATCTGAAGCTTCTTAAGGCTTGGTTTCCTGTTCCTTATAATAGAACAAATTTTTATAGAAATTTTTATTGCATACCATTATCATTTCCCACTATCTTCCAACCTAACCAAAATATCACTTTTTTATTATTTTCAGCCACAGATAAACTTATGAAAAAGAATGAAGTAGGTATAGACTCCTTGGTGACTACAAGTGCCATAAAGTACCCGTTTAATGCTTTCAGGAATATCCTGCTTTGTCTACATGGAGAATATTGATTATGCTACACTGATGGCATTCTCCCTTGGGGAGGGTAGAAAGCAGATGACACTCAGTTTAGTGCTCTCTGAGACTGTAAATGTCCCCCCAACAGCGGCCCGTTTCTTTCACTGTCCTCTGTGATGGCTATTCCTGAGATACACTATCACCAAACTCGCTGGCATCTCTTTTTTTTTTTTACATAGAAGCATCTAATATACACCTAGATACTGTCTTAAAGTATATTTTTCCATCTCCATTTGCATGTGTACCTTATTAATAAACATTATTTCCATATTCCCACTTCCTTTCAGAGTCATACTTTAATACTTTCTACATATTGGGTTCCCAACCATCAGGAGTAGCTTATCTGTCCTTTCCCTTTTGCTCCCCAAAGCCTCCCCCTTTCCTTCATCATCATAAAGCCAAATTTTTCACCCATGGCAGCAAATAATCAATTTAGAAATCTACCCACCTGCCAACTTGCTTATAATAATAATGGTACCACCTATTTCTAGTACTATCTTCTCTTCTCAGCAATACTCAGAAATGCATCCAAAGATTCTCAGATATTGTTTTTAATTTTCTTTAAGATATTCACATGGTACAGGCTTTATAAAACATAAGAGAAAAGAAGTACAGGAACTTTTGGACAAAATGAAGTAATCGAGACCTTTAGCAAACCTCATTTTAGTGAGTTGGGGTACACAACTAGTCTTCTTCAATGGCCATTACATCATGCTTTCCGATTTCAACCAATGTCAATGCAGCGTGGAACAATCAAGGAATTATGTCCTGTATGCCAACTAATCTATGCAAGAGGCAATCATGCAAGAACTAAGAGAGATGTTCCTAAAAGAAATTTATAGCAGCTTAGTTTTCTTTAGATGATATTCTATATGACCTTATATAGCTTGTTGATGGCTACTAGAAACCATTTCCAACAAGCTCAGAAAATGTTCTTTACTGTCTTTCTTACCTTGAAATGATATTTTTTAAAAAACCTAATAAATTGAAAGTTTTCTATGTACTATATATATTTAAAAACTAGGAAAAAACTGGGGGTTCTGTCCTGACCGGTGTGGCTCAGTTGCTTGGGCATCATCCCTCAAGGTGAAGGGTCACTGGCGATTCCCAGTCAGGGCGCATGCCTGGGTTGCAGTTTGGTCCCAGTTTGAGTGCCTATGTAAGGCAACTGGTCAATGTTTCTCTCTTGCTTCGATGTTCCTGTCTCTCTCTTTCTCCCTCCCTTTCCCTCTCTCTAAAAAACAAATGTATGAAGTCTTGGGGGAAAAAGAACTGGGGTTCTAACTTTGAGCCAAGTCAAAAATCTGCTTGATGACCTTGAGTAAATTGCTTTGCTGTTTTGAGCCTAAATTTCCTCCTCCATAAATGAGAATAACAGTATCCGCTTCCTAAAACTATCAAGAGGAATAAAGGAAAGTTTATGTGAAAACACTTCATAAAATATAAAGTGCCAGACTCACGGTAAGTGCTCCCATCCAACTCCAGCAAAAGATTAGAGTAGAAGGACAACCTGTCAGATGAGGTGTGAGATGACAAAGTGTACACTGGGGGTTTCGTTCCCCAAACCACAAAATTATCCTTGTTTCAAGTCACTGTTCTCATTTTTTTTTTTTTTTTACTTCTCAAGGAATAGATATCTTCAGTGACAATGTGTAGAGATTAATGGGGCTCTGGAAAATGATACTACTGCTCTAAGTATAGGAAAAATATACAAATACTGATATTTAAGTGGACTCATTGCATTGCATTTTTGTTAGTTAACTAGTAAAAGAACCCCCAAATTGATATAAACTGTCTTTTCTCATAACAAATGAATATCTCCCTCTATGTGAAAATAGACAAGTAAATTTCTAAGGCAAAATATTTTCTTTCTATACATATTGCAATCATTTGAAATTCAGACTTTCCGATTACCCCTTATTTTTTGTACTTTAACCACCGCCCCCGGGGGAGCCTCTGGATCTCCCCATCCTGCCTCTATCACCTGTTTCTCTTTTGCGTCATCATTTAAAATGCTAATACATGCTGTCAAATCCCAAACAATATCTCCAGCCCAGACTTTTTTGATGGACAGACATTAATATCCAACTGGCACTTGTCAGCTCCACTTGGATGTTTAACATGACTCAGACTTACCATTCCCTGGACTGAACTCCCGATCTTGGCCTTAAGTCCCACTTACAGTGTTCTCCATGCTTGTTAATGGCTGCTCCATCCTCCCTTTGATTAGACAAAAATCTTGGAGTTTCATTTCCACATTCAATCTTTCAGGAAATCTTGTCAGCCCCACCTTTCAGAATAAATCCAGAATCTGACTACCACTCACCAGTCCCACAGCTGCCATTTTGGTCGGAGGTCACAGTATCTCTTGCCTAGGTTATGGTAACAGCCTTCTGACTGGGCTCTCTGTGTTCATCCTTGTATCCCTCATCCCCACCCTCAACTCTGAATTTATTTTCAAAACAGCAACAAATGTTCTTTACTGTCTTTGATTTACTGTCTTTAATGATTCTTTTAAAACCTGCATCAGTGCACCCTGTAGCTCTGTTCAAAAGCTCCAAGACTAACCCATTTTATTCAAAGAAAACTCTTACATGACCTGGCTCCACTATCATCTCTCTGACCTCATTATGCTACTACTCTACTCTAGTTCACCCTGCCATAGCCACACTGACCTTCTTACTATTCCAGGAACATATCAGGCACACTCCCTTCTTATGGCCTTTGTTCATGTTTGTCTAACTACCTGGTGAGTGCCCATCTCTAAGTCCATGTATCTAACACCTTCACATCACTCCTTTTCTCAATGAGGCCCACACTAACCACCTGATTTAAAATCACAGTTCTCCTCCTGTTCATTTATTTTCTCTCTAAATGCATAGCACTTCTAACTCCAATGCGATATGTATTGTTTATTTTCTGTCTCTCTCTATCAGAGTATAAAGACCAGGAGGGCAATATCTTAAGGAGAGTGCCTGACACTCCGTATGCAATTGTTGAATGAATGACTTCAGTCTCTCGGTTATGTAGAATCCTGAAAGTGTGGTATATTAGTTTCCTATGCTACTTTAACAAATCACCACAAACTTAGTGGTGCAAAACAACCCAGAAGTATTCTCTTAAAGTTCTAGAGGTCAGATGTCTAAAATCTAACTGTTGGAAGGGCTGTGTTTTTTTCCTGAGGCTTTAGGAAGAATCTGTTTCCTTGCCATTTTTAGCTTCTAGAGCTTACCGATATTCCTTGGCTCATAGCCTCTTCCCTCAATCATTCCCACCTCTTGCTTCTGTGGTCACTTCTTCTACTTGCTATGTGATTACATTAGACCAACTCAGATAATCCAGAATAATCTCCTAATCAAGACCTTTAACTTAATCACATCTGCAGAATCCTCTTTGCTGTATAAAGTAACAATCCCTGTTCTGGGAACTAGGATATGGACATCACTGGGGGGCCATCACTCAGCCCACGATATGTGGAAAACAGCTTTTTGGGCTGAGAATATGAAGCATAGAATAACTAAGCAACAGATGAAGAGATGTGAATGAAACTACGGTATTTGTGAGCATACAAGGCACAATAAGGAATAGTCAAATCGGAGATCAAATTTTAGTCAGATATCTTATACAAGACACTACAATATCTATTTAAGTAGGCATATACTAGACAAAGAAAGAAAGCCAGTAGAATTGGGTTAGAAAAGTCTTGAGCAAAGAGTTAGGTATAAGGCTGAGAATTTAATCAGGGGTGAAACATGGCACTTCTCCCAAGCCATAGTAAAGACTCTGGACTTGGTTCTAAAGGAAATTGTAAATTACTGAGGGAACCTACATAGGGAAATGGCCTAATCAGATTTAAATCTTAAAACATATCTCACTTGCAATTAAGTCAAAGAAGAATGGGAGAGCAAGAGGATATGTGAGAAGACCAGTTGGAAAAATGATGCAGTGTTCTAGATGGCAGTGGCTCGCTATTCTGTTGAGCCTAGTTTCCTCTCTGTAAAATGAAGATCACATTGTTATCAACCTCACCCGGCTATTGCAATGATGCGACAGGAATACACATAAAGCACCATGTTGGGCATGTAAACTCTGCTGGCTACTGGTGGTGTAACTCTGAGTCAGACTCAGCTATCCATTCCTAACAGGAAACTAGAGACACTGATTAAAAGGCAATAAGGTATTGCTTCTATCTAACACAAGGTATTTAAAAACCAATAAAACATTAACATAAGCATAGTGGGATGAAGAGCGGGCTTCTACACAGTCTGATTGGGTCAAGAAGACGTGTCTGGCAATACCTCCTGCTAAAGGATATAAGAGATGACCAGCAGCTCAGAGAGAACTTTGGGTCCCGGATTTCAACAACGCTGAAACAAGGCAAAACAAAATCACCACTGGGGCTCTTGGCTGCCCAAAACTAAATATTATAAAAATGGAGAACGTGGAGTCTTCTCAGAAGTGTTGTTCTTAGTGTCACCAACCCATGCATTGTAATAGTAGTGCATAGACTTGGGCATGGCAAGAGAGTTCAAGTCCTGACTCTAACAGTAGGTTTGTCTCTGAAAGTCATGTAAACTTGCTAAGTCTCAGCTACTCTTTCTGAAAATTGAGATAAATATAAAATACCTCACACGTGGGTCAGAATTTCATGAGAAAATGCCTATGAAGTGCTAACAGTGCATGGAGTAGAGTGAGAATCCAAATGGTTGTTATTGTTATTATGAGTGTTATTCATTGCAGTAGCCTTTTTCTATGCCAAGTACATTTCAAGGAACTGTAAATAGCATCCTGAAAGGTAAGGGAGGCAGAAAAGAGGCCAGCAAGGAGGCAGCACAGGGAATGTCAGGGTCAATGCCCAGTCTTCTCTACCAAACACAGGGCATGCTTGCCTACGGTTCCAGCAAGGATTAAACTGTGTTAGCAAACAGCAGACTAAGAGCAGGCACGGGAAGATGTAGGCAGGAGCCAAACAGAGAGAGAATGACGGCATCGACACGCCAAGAGAAGCTCATCTCCTGGAGTGCCTGGCTCGCTGTCCCCAGAAACTCGACAGCAGACAAGGAAGGGGAAGATAAATGAGAGCACTGGCTGCCCTCTCAGGGCTGCAGCTGCCCGCTCTGCGAAAACACAGCCACATTAACCCTCCCTAAAGGAAAGGCGGTGAGAAGCTGTGTGCAGCCTTCTCCAGCGGGCATTGTCAGAAGATGAAAAAGAACCACTTAAAAATAACAAGATGGCTTTGTCAACAAATAAAATTCCGAAGACAACCTTATTAGATATTATCAAGACTGAGAGAGTCTATGTTTCTGAGCTTTCCAACAGATTTGGACTGCCAAGTTTTGTAAGTTACATATGGTTAGGGGGAAAGAAAACAAAGATAATCGAATTTTCCAAAGCCAAGGGGGTAAGGGCAAGTCAAGAATAAGAAAAGGAAGGATGTCAACATGACTGAGCCTGGCTGACATCTTCCCTTTCGATGCCTTGTGAATGCAGGCAAAGATGAGTGTGTTTAATTCTGTGGGAGAGAAGTACTTTGGTTTCATCTTAGCAAATACATTAGAGCAGGCACTTGGAATGGCTGTCGTAAGATGAATTTAGCAATTTTTAGAACTAAGAAGTATTAGATGTCTTTGGCAGAATAGATATGATTGATTACGTGTCACTCTCATACAAAAAAAAAAAAGAGTTCAGTGGCTCCCCATTCATTGCCTACCAATTACAAGTTCTCTGCCCTAATTTTGGAAAAGCTCTTTCTCTGCCGCATCCCCATGAATAAATACAATCCCTACTGGGTGGAGAGACTACCAAAAGGATGCTCAGTCTAAATTCTAAATTCTGAGGGAAAACTGACTGGCCATTTTCAATTCAGTTGTCCACTGTCGGTCCAATTAGACAGGGCAAGTCAGACACCTCCACCATGCCTCAGGGAAGAGAAACTGTGCATTTGGTAGGGGTCCCAAAGTGTGTGCAGCCTACCTTTCCCCTCACTTTCTCTCCTATTCCCTGCACTCCTCCACATTAGAGGTGGACCACTGCTTCCTCCTCCGTGTGTCTTCATAGTGGAATGCCCTCTCTCTATAGATCTACCTAGTGCAAAAAGACCAGATGCACCTTGCAAGGACTAGGTTGGGAACTGGTCAAAATACAAGCTTAGGCTGTAAGATCTTAAATCACATTTTACTGTGGTAAACTTAAAGGACGTGGTTCTTAGTAAAGACTGCAAGATGACATGTGGTTGGTGGCATGCTGGTTCCTTACCAGAAACATGTATGCCTGTTGGCATACGTGTCATGGAAGCCTGGTCCTGGGGTATTTTAATATCTTTTAATCAGCCATTCATTTTGAAATCATAGCATTATCTTAAAAAGATCACCAGTATTATGTTGTTGAATTAGTCCCAAAGGACATATTGTCTAAGCCTCTTGCGTATAGTCACAGAATGACAACTAGCTATGAGTGGTCACTCATCTTCAGAACTGCAGGGCCTCTGAGGTGCTGAGCATGACAGGCCTGACCTGCCACGCAGACCCGACTCAGCAGCATCTTGTGAAGACACTTCTTCTTCATTCAAGTGATACAATAGCTCCCTCTTATCCCCAGAGCATTTTCGGTTTTATCTTCCAGATTAGGTCAGAAGCATTATGATGCATTGTGAGTAGCATGCGCTTTGTTGTCTGTATGAATCCTGGCACAGCCACTTAACTGACCTAGTGGAGGAAGCTTCTCACTGGTAAAATAGGGATAAAAATATCACCTTTTTTCATGAGGTGTAAAAATTAAATGGTAGTGTATATAAAGCACAGAGCACACTGCCTGGCACAACGCAAATACCCAAGAAATCTATTAACATCATTCAAATCTAATAAAGCTAATAACATCATTGTTATTTCTTAAGAAAATAGTCGATGTCTTACTGCTGTTTGAGTACATTGCATATACTAAGTACAAGAATAATGAGTGAATTAAATAGAAAAATGGCCACTCCAGGATAATACCTCCTGTCACCTAGCCCAGAGTCCCACCTAATGTGATGACACAGACATCTTCCCTGATGACAACTTTAAACGTGACAAAGATATCAGCTTCTTTTAACTAATTATGCCTCTGTTGTGGCTGGACTTGCCTATCTTCTTTGAATCATTTTAGAACCCTACCTAAATTAAATGCCCATAAGCTCTAGGTGTTTATGAGCCACAAACATTCACTGAGTGTCTACCACGGCCAATTACTGCATTAAACACTGAACATGCCAGATGAGAAGAAAACAGACTGTTCTTGATATGCTGACAATCTCATTGCTGGATGCAGTATGTGCTTGAACACTTAGTTTAATGTTCACTTCACAGTCACAAATCCACAATTTACACAGCTTAATAATTTGTAATGATTTCACCCCTCGGTATTAATCTTCTCAAGCTGAAGAATCTCGGTCTTTTCCAGAGGACAAAAGCCCTGCTCTGGACTTGCTCTTGTTCCACTAAGACGGCATCATCACCCCTGTCATCCTCACGACTGACACTCACACAGTGATGCGTACAGTTTACAAGTGTGTTTATTCAGATTATCTCATTTACTGTATCCACATTTCACATATGGGTTGATTTACCATTGCTCCGTGGAGTATAGTTTCTGCTGGGTTAGTATTTCCTCTGATAAGCCCAGATGCTCAGTATGCTTTTGGCCAGAATAGGTCACTGGCTCTTTTCTTCATGGAACAACCTACATAGCATCAGATCACATGTCTACTTTAAGTTCAGACCCAGGGTAATACATTTTATGTTTTACATTTGAATTAACATTTCTCCCCAGTCCTTGGCTTTGCACTTACCATGGGCTTACCACCCAAGGAGGCCATCTGCTACCTTTGTACCCATTCAGAGATTTGCAAGTCCTCTTACAGTTGATGTCAGATACCAAAGGGTCCTCATTCTAAAAGAGTTGTATGTTGTCCTAGAACTGAAAGGCCTTATTTTTATTTTTAGCCACTAACCATATATTCTGGAATCTTAGTTATTGCATTTCTCTACATTACAGAAGTTTATTTTTCTCGTTCTTTATTATTGTCACAATAGGCAGTTCCCTAACCAAATGATTCAGACAGTTCTGTAAAATATGCACTTAGCCGTATCTTGTACTCAGATATAGATTGGTATAAAAGTTTTAGAAACTACATCTGCATATCAAATACCTGTACCAGTTTTCCTCTACCCACACGTCTCTTCACCCTCACTTAGGGTGATTTTCAGTTGATAGAAACTGGTGCAGTGCAAAACCAGGTCTGCAGTGAAAGACCACACTCCTTCTGATGGCTCAGTTGTCATTTCCTGGTATACTTTTCAGAAATTGGCAAAATGGATCACTATAACAGCTGGGTAACAAATCTGTGTATATGTCAGATTGCTTCAAATTGTTAGCTCTCAACAATTATGAAGAAGGACCTATTAGGGGGCAGATCACAAATAATTTTGATGGTAGATCATTGTGATTTTGGATATGTTATAAACTTTAAAGGAGTTAAAAACTAGGTCACTGCTATAACTAAGATTTAAAATTCCTATTTATATTTGTAAGTATATATATACAAATATATATTTGAAAAATAGAAGTAGGCCTGATGCTAAATATATTAGGAATGGGTAATATCTATCCATTCATAGTAAAACTAGGGAAAAAAACCTAAAAACTCTATTCTCATTAAGAATCCTATTATCAGTAAAGTTAAACTTTGCTATTTATTAACTTTACCAAAATTTGTGATATATTTTTGTTGTTTGATTACCTATCACTTCAATATATACACTTAATTTATTGCAGGAAAAATGTAATTTATTTGTACCACTGAATATTACTTTAGGGTAAATTTCTAAGGAGAAAGTACGATGGAAGTAGGTGTTCAAGAAAGAAAGAAGCAATGTAAAATCTTTTGTTGTTGATTAAGAACTCTCACACATTTTAAAAAATATAATAGAACATCAAGTCCCTATAGTATTAAAATTCCAATTGAAGTAAAGTATCAACATGTCCTTTGCAATATTTAAACTTATAATGAAAAATTTTAGATTTAAATTAAAAATTATGCCAGGTGATACACAGTGCATAAAATCATTTTAGAGGGTATGAGAGTAAAAAAATGAAAACAATAGTTATATAGCACTTGAATGCACTCTGTTTACTTATCAATAATTAGGATTTGGAAACAAAGCTTAAAACACTTGTCTGAAATCTTGTTTGGCATAGCATCATATTTTTTAATGTATGGAATAACTAGTCCTCTGGTTTTGCTGTATAGATTATAGTGGGCAAAGCAATGAATGACTCATTACATGTAGGAATGCAGAACAGCAGTGAGAGACACAGTGGCATCTTCCAACCAAAGGTATTTTTTATTAAGTCTGCTAACATGGAATAAACTTTAATATATCAGTGCTGTCAGGCCCCTTAACACTAACTTCCAAACAAGATTATTTTAAAATAAGTTGTTTTAAACTTAGGAAACAGTCTTAAATTTAAAAGTTACAAAAATAAAACTTATGATCTCTCTTCAAGGATTGGCAAAATTCTTGGGAGATTTTTCACCTTTAGCATGGTCAATTTCCTTCAAAAATTATCCAATTCTTTTCCCTTGAGTAATATTTTTGATAACAGAACAGGAAGCTCTTGAAATAACTAAATCTAGACATTCAGGTAATATCAAACATTAGAAATTATATGTGAAAGCTATTTTATGATCAAGTTCCCTCTCTGCAGAATATCAAAGAAAAAAAACCTTGATAACCTTATTTCTTCTGCAACAACTCTTCATAGCTTCCCAACCTTCCCAACAACTATTCATAGCTTCCAACCCCTATCCACATTCTGGCCACCTGCAACCAGCTTCCAGTCCCATCAATCCTAAACAACCTGCTCTCAGAAGGTCAGCCCTCAACTTGTAAACTTGAGCTCCAGCGGTTTCTACTTACGCTTCATCTGGTTTACTTTTCTCATTATTTGGCATTTCCTCCCCTAAGCCTATCTTTCCTGGCATTGAGGATTTTTACTCTTCTGACAATACTACTATGGTGTGAATTGCTCCTTCCAACAATCTCTTTCTTTGTGTATTCCTTAAATGAAAGGAAACACATCTCCAAGTTGCCCTTAGCCCTCTCTCGTCCTTATACTCTCAGGGGACCATCCCTGTGCCCCAATGGCTTTAATGATCGCCTCCATGCAAATATTTCAACATACCTTTCCAAGCTCTATTACCTACAGAGGTCTGGTTTCTAACTGTTCAGGCTCTTCACACGCCTCAAGGCCAACACATCCTCATTTCCCACTTCGACACCCATAATATTCCCCTTTCTCTGTCCCAATCCCTTGACTCCAAACCAGGGCTTTCCCTGTTCTCTGAGGTGGTCTTGAACATCTCCCTCACTCTTTTTTTTACATCCACAATAACTGTCACATACGTCCTTTTGACCCCAACTCTGCAATATCGGCATAACCCCCACACTCACTTTCATTGCCATAGACCTAGTTCTGAGTCTCATCCTTTTCAGCCTGGTCTATGGTATCTTAACTCGGCTTCCAGCTTAAATACCACTGCCTCCTTTAACAATTATCCAATTAAGGCTGTCCTTTCTCTATGCTCCAGTTAGTTGTACCTGTTCTGCCTCCCTCAAATCAGAGTCCATTTGCTATGGATACATTCCCTATCACCAGCTTGTATCAATGCTGGCAACAAATCTAAATCTAACCACCTCTGGGAATGATGCATCGTAGGATTGACTTTTATCACCACAATCTAAACTACAGTGTAGCACACGGCCAGCACTTAAATGTTTGGGAAGACACAGGAAAAAAGGGAAGAAAGTGGAATAAATGGATAGCTTTGTTTCTTTCCAAACCTTTAAAGTATGCCTATCATAGCAGCACTTTCTCAAGGTATTATTGAGTAATGCCTAATAATTTCTTAGCAATCAAGAATGTTAATTCCTTCTTCCTCCTTAACATGAAGACAAGGATGAGAATGGAAATGCACATCCTTAAATGTGTTTCAAGATTCTTGGACGAAAGGTGATGCATAATCTCTCAATAGTTAATTCTTCTTTTAAAAAATGTATTTATTTTTTAGAGAGAGGGGAAAGGAGGGAGAAAAAGAGGGAGAGAAACACTGACGTGAGAAACATTGGTTGCCTCAGGTCCTGACCAGGGATCACACCTGCAACCAAGGCATGTGCCCTGACTGGGAATAGAACTGGTGCCCTTTTGCATTGCCAGATGATACCCAACCAGCTGAGCCACACCAGTCAGGGCTCAATAGTTAATTCTTTGAGTCCTCAGTAGAATTCTTTTTTGCCAAATACAAACTGGGTAATAAAAGCAACCAAAGCTAAGACGCTCCAAGATTTCTCCCATTGAAATGAGAGTTTTAAAGGCACAGGTAGTGATTAAATCGATTCTTTTTTGCTTTTGTAAGAAGGCTACTGTCAGGTGACAGAAAATTTTAACTGATTGACTTATTCAGAATTGGACCACTCCTTGTAGCTCTCCTTATGAAGTTCTCTCCGGGGGGAAGCTCCTCTTCACTGTGGCCCTGAAATGGGACTTAAGTCAGAGATTACATGAAAGCCCTCAATTTGTAAAGGTTATAGGAGATGCAACAAGAGACAGAACGGAGCTCCCGCAGTGCAACGAGAGGTGGGCATCAAACGAGGAGTGAAACAACAAAGAGAGAGGCTGCTTTCTCTGAAGCTTATCTGAGCGCCATTGGCTGAGAAATCAAGACTTCAAATCTCAAGATAAAAAACTTGCTGGTGATAAAGCCGGTTTGCATTGGCTTTAGTTGGAAATATCATAGAAGCAGCGTTTCCTTGCAACTAATCTGTTTCTCTCATACAGTGTTGCAGTTACATGTGAAAATAATTCATGAAATCCTTCAAAGAAGTTCTCATGTTTCATATAAAACCCTTTCTACCAGAGCCAAGTTGCCCCACTCACTACTTTAGGTCAGACGTAAAAAAAGAAGCTGGATGCTAAGTCCAGATTCTGAGATGTGAGGCTAATTGAAATGGAAGGAAAATTTTCGTTCCTCTATTTATTAAACACAACATTTAAAAAAACTACTCACCCAGCCCTGACTGGTGTAGCTCAGTGGATTGAGTGCGGGCCTGCAAACCAAAGGACAGCAGTTCGATTCCCAGTCAGGGCACATGCCTGAGTTGCAGGCCAGTTCCCAGCAGGGGACACAAGAGAGGCAACCATACATTGATATTTCTCTCTCTCTCTTTCCCTTCCCCTCTAAAGATAAATAAATTTTTTTAAAAATCTTTTAAAAATAATAAAGGAATTTTTTTAAATGACCTTTAAAAAAATTACTGACCCAGAAAAAAGCAAGACAGTGAAGTGGGAACTTTGTCAGCAGACGCCTCTGGCCCCAAAGGAAAATGCCTGGATGATTCCAAGAGTGAAAAAGACACCCAGCATGGAAAAGTACACTGGGTAGGAGTTTGTTTTCTTCCTGAGCCTTTTGGTCTGGGATGCAGGGAGAGATCTCTGTCCCTTCTGCCAGTTTGTTTGCCTTCAATGATTTAAATTATATTTAAAGTTGAGTTGATGTCACCTGAAATAGAGAAAAAGTGTTCTGGAATTATTTCCGTGTCCTTTACAGTCGAATCACAGACACCCTGAGGAAGAGTTACTGACACCGATTTCCAGGTGGAAAAGCAATGTAATGTGCCATGAGAACCAATAATCCTGAGTGAGATAGAGATAACATTGATAACTGATGATATTGATCATAACCCCAGTTATAAAAATACTGAAGTTTATTGAATACTTACTAACGGGAAAATATATGCCTGAGCCCTTTATATTGATTAATTCTAGTAAGCTTCTAAGGAATAAATTTTCTGTCCTCATTATACAAAGTAGAAAATGAGGTACAAGTTAGCAATGCAGGTCACTTTAGTTAACCCAGGTAGTCTAGCACAATGCCTATGTTACGTCTTAAAATCTCACTTAACTGCATGAATTGAAAAACTGATTGAACCCAGCATTCAAGTCCCTCAATACACCTCCTACTTCTGCCTGTTAGTGTCTCATTTATTTGCACGTTTGTGTAGCAGAAGAACTTCCTTGTAAGAGTTGTCCATACTCATGGTCTTTGATTTTTTTCCTTCCCACTCTCTCCACCCTGCTAAAATCAGTCTTTCATCCTTATCACTTTACCTAAACTGCTCAGCAAGGTCAACAATGACCTTCACAGAGCCAAAGCCAGGGTCACGTCCTCCGCTTTAGCTCACTTGAGCTGAAATTAGTATCTGACATTACATCGCTCCTTTCCCCTTGACAGCCTTTCTTCACTTGGCTCTGGCACCTCACAATCTCTTGGTTTCCTCCACGGTCCCTTCTTTCAATCGCCTTGCTGGTGCCTTCTTTCTAATTTCCTTGGCTGAGTAGCTCTAAGGCTCACCTCTTGGTGATTTTCTTTATCATATCCACGTGGACTCACTCCCTTGGTGATGTCACACAAGCTCATGGTTAAAGTTAAAGGTCCGTTACATGCCAGTGACTCCAGCCCAGACCTCTCTCCGCACCTCTGCACAGATAACTGTCTACTCCTCGTTATCACTTAGAGGTCCAATGGGCACCTCAAATTCAACACAGACTAAACCCCTCCTTCCTCCGAGTACCTACATTACTTTCACCTTCCTTACATCTGCTGTTAAAAACTCCATCCTTCCAATCCCTCATATCAAACATCTTGTGGTCATTCTCTTTCTCCGATACCAGAAGACTGGTAGGTTCTACGTTTAAAAATATATCCAGAGTCTGCCACTTCTGATCACTCCATAACTACTGTCCTCACCAACAGTAGTCCACCCCACTCTCAAAAATGTCTTAATTTGAATAAATTATAGCCACCTAATACATGGCTCTCCATGGTCACACCGAATCGCCACCCTTGTAACCACTTGGACCTCATCTATTACTTTCCCTGGCCCTCACTCCGCCAGCGATGTTGATATCCTTGCAAATCTTTGGTAGGCCAGGTACACACCTGTCCTTGGGCCTTTGCACTAGCTTTTTCCTCTGTCTGGAATGCTCTTCTCCCAGCCATCCATGTGGCAAGTTCCTCACTTCCCTCAAATCTTCGCTCAGTTGTTGCAGGTTCAACGAGATCTTGTTTACTGCTGCATTAAGCCTATCCATCCTCTCTTTGTCCCATTTACTTTGCTCATCTTTTGAAAAGGAATATTCTACTTACTTATTTTTAGAGAGAGGGAAGCAAGAGAGAAAAAGAGGGAGAGAAACATTGATCAGCTGCCTCTTGCACAACCCCGACCAGGGACCTGGCCCCCAACCCAGGCACATGCCCTGAGTGGGAATCGAACCACAGTCCTTTTGGCTTGAGGGATGATGATGCTCAACCCAATTGGGGCTCCTCTTTTTTTGTTGTTGTTGTTCCATTGTACTTACATCCTTTCAACATACAAATAATTTTATTTCATGATTAATCCATTTTATTTAATTCATGATTTGTCTCCCTCCACTAGGCTGTAAGCTCTATGACAACAGAGCTATTTTGCTCACTGAGGCACTTCAAGGGTACACCATGCCTGACACATATATGTTGGTGACCGGTAAATATTTGTTAAATGAAAAAACAAACGTGTGTATACTAAGAGAAAGACAGAGGTCGCTATATCCTTCTTAGACACCCCTCTTTTCACATTCCTGGTGCAGTCTTTTCTCATTATGAGCCTTCTGCTTGAAACAGACACTGCCAAAATGTCTAATTCCAGCTCAGAAAAATCTCTTCTCCTTCTCCATTCAGCAGGTTAAGGAAAAAAGCACACTAATCGACTGACTGTAGAAACTCTGAAATGAATTATCACTTACAATTTTAAGAATCAGTGATCAAAATGATAGGTCCATGGTGTTCTTGCCTAACTGCCTTGCAGGTGCCTGCACTGAGTCCAAACCACTTAGCTTTGGACTCAAGTTCACTTTCGAAGCTTCTCTGTTCAACTGCAAAGGAATCCCTGACCAATACTGCCACCTACTGATCAATAGGTTAGAAATCAGGACAATGAGGTTGAAAGTGCAACCCAGTTTAAAGAAAAGTAGGAAAAGACCATGATGGAAAAATCCCAGGAAGTCAGAAAATAAACCGCTTTTCCCAAAGAGGGCCAACAAGGAATTTACAATGAATTCTACAGCAGCGGTGAACAAATACAGCAAAGTCATAAAGAATTACAAAAACCCCTTTCGAAAAGAAGCAGCAGCTCTGAAAAATTAATAGGGCAACCAGTTTTCTGTAAATACTGTCTCTCCACTTTCACCAGCAACTCCCTTAAAAGTTAGGATGTTTAAGACTCAACGGAAATATATTTGTCATTTTTACTTTCCTTCACACACAAGCAAATTGAAACTAATCTATCCTGAGATTTTAAATTTATGAGAAAAAACTACAGAAAAGGCATTTAAGTTAATTCCAGAGCATTTACACATGGGGCTCTACATGTTCAAGTTTCTCCTCTTTAGAAATGTGGGTTAGACATCTATGTTGGTTATTTAAATGCTATAGTGTTCAATGTCAATGAACATGGGTCATGAGTTCTAAAAAAGCTTAAAATAAAATGACATTTTCATATTTATTTACCAAGATCTAGGACTTTTTTTATTATCAAAAGCCCAACCCCTCCCTCCCCCATGGGTAATAAATGTGGTGAAAATTAGTTAGCAAATACTTCAGGAAACCATTTACCTAAATCATTACATTTACTACTCTCTCCTTTGAAGCTGTATACCTAAACCGTTTTAAGTACTCGATTTTGCTTTTATATTGTTATTTTTTTTTTCATTAAATTGAATCATAAAAAGAGTTTGCTGACTAGGAAAAAGGACAGAAATTTGCTAAGAACAAAAATTAAAGAAGGAAACAAGTTTCTATCTCCCCCATGACTTCCCACTTTAAAAATTACACAGGAGCACTAGAAGCAATAGAAGAGTAGAAGTAGCTTTTAACAAAAACAAAAAGAGCCCATTAGCACACTCATGAACACATAGGATGAAAAGTAATAATTCCAAGAGAAGATAATTTAGAAAAATGCATTTAATTATAAAAAAATTTTAAATAAAAAAGCAATGGCACAAATCACCAAAATGTTAAATGATCATATCCACAGGCTGGTGTTGTAAAATATATGCTAAAAATGTATGACTGTTCCCATTAACAGCATTTTCCCTAATTAGAATGACATCAAGAGCTTCTGAGGATGTGTGATTTTTCCTAAAGTACTACTGAAAGTATCATAAACACAGTTTGTGCGGCATTCATTTACATCACCTTTTATTCACTACACTCTACACTCATAAAATATTGAACATGCTTCTCTCACTTTATTCCTCTTATTTACAGTACAAAGGCTCATCTCTTGTCACAGTATGGTTTGTGCATTAAAATCCCTGGGAATAGTACTTTCCGTGGCATTTTAATAAATTTACTCTGATTATTGAAAATAAGTACACAAACAAAACCTTGTCCGTATGACTGTATCATGCCCAGAAGAATAATTCTTCCTGCAGACTTACTTATGAGTTAAAAAAAAATCCCTTTCTGTAGAATATATTCTCAACCATTACTGGATTAGACTCTTATGCATATTTATCTTGCCAGTATGACAATAGGTAAAGCTAGCTACGACTATTTAAATTTCATGTAGAAGAAGGCAGCATACATGGAGTGATTTGGCTTTCACTCTCTTATTATCCGTAATCCACTTACTCCACATGGATATATCTTATTTATTCTTAGTATACAAGTCTTTAATGGTTCAGTAATAACTGGCAGTTTCTGACAGTTCTATTTTCTTGATAGCGGATACAGTTCTGTGCACATATATCAGATGAACTGGAAAAAATGCAAATCACTTCATACAATACAGCAGGGAGAAGCGGAATGTTATTGTCTGAACAAATGATGCAAAGAGATGAATATTCAGCATCCAGCAGGCACAGGAATCCTGTTGAATTTGGGCTGTTTTAAGATGTACTGTCTTCACAACTTTGCCATACCTAGCATTTGTTATCATTTTCGTTAAAAAGCAAACCTAATCAGGGGAATGCAGATGTGAGGAGGAAAGGGAAGAAAGCATATATTACTGTATATATGATTTTACAAAAAAAAGTGAAAGGGAAGAGGGTATATTTCATATATTTATAAAAAAAAAACTGTCACATCTGGGTGCATTTGACAGAGAATATGAAAACAGCCTACAAGCTAATTAAACCACTTTCCCCTCTCTCCAGAGATAATTATTCTCTAATAATATTAATAATAACAGTACAATTCTGGCAGCAGCACAAAGCTATAACTTCTTAAGGCTTGAGAGTGTCACTATTCCATGGTTGGGTACATTCGAATAATAAGAGTCCTGCTGTTTCTTTTATTTACACCCGTGGCCCAGCCAGCATCACTAAGGAAGTCCTGGTGGTTATCCGCAGCCTAAGGCTTCTACGACGGCTTGGACTTTATCACCCACTCGGCATGCGGGTTGAGCTGGTACAAGTCCTCCATGTAAGTGTCATCATCGAGGCAGCGCTCCCCTAGGAAAGACGTGTGCGTTTGTTTAATACAGTGGGCAACCGTGATGAGCTTTGAAACCTAAGCCTAAGTCTTAGACTCAAATGTTTTCCACTCTTTGTTATCTCCCATAATAGTATAAAACATGGTCACTCTTGTAGTCTTTCTATGCATGCACAAGTGTCAAATTAATTTAGGGAGTTGAAAATACTTTGTGTTGTAGGTTTTTGAAGGGCTCCTGAAAAGCATATTCCCCTTTATTAAAGTGGCAACAGTTTTGAATCCATTTCTAAGAAAGATATCACACTGAACTCCCAAAAATCTAGGAGGAAAATATAAAATCAAACATATTAACATTTAAATAATCTGTACTAATAAAGTTAACAATTCCAGGTTTCTTATGGAGTGGTAGTTTTTACATTTAAAAAATGAGTCTTCACATTTTGGCATTCAACTTTTAATATTTTCTAACACTTTTAAGTCTCAGAAAAACTTCTGCAAAACTTACCACAAAATGCTTTCAATTAAAATTTTGAAATGAACACAATTTTGTTTATTTATTAACAATTTTACTCTTACCATATAAGGGTCAAAAAAGGGGGGAAGTTTATTTTAAATTTTAATGAAGACATGAGTATAACAAATGGGCAAATAAAATATAAGACATGGTCAAAATTAATCCATTTATCTTATTTCTATTTCCTAAATTACCAATGTGTATGTGTGTGTATCCTATTTAGTAGGCAATCAACAACGGCAAAAAATAACTTCTGCTTTCACTAAGAATATCTAGTACTGTACCATAAAAAAAGTGTTATCTTGGTCTCAAGTAAGCTCAGCTACTTCCTTTATTAAAATGTGACAAAAGGCCCTGGCTGGTGTGGCTCAGTGGATTGAGTGCTGGCCTGTGAAGCAAGAGGTCACCAGTTCGATTCCTGGTCAGGGCATATGCCTGGGTTGCAGGCAAGGTCCCCAGCTGGAGGCGTGCAAGAGGCAACTGATCAATGTATCTCTCACACATCAATATTTCTCTGCCTCTCTTTCTCCCTCCCTTCTTCCACTCTAAAAATAAATCAATAAAATCTGTTAAAAAATTGTCAGAGAAAACTGTCATTATTTTAAAGAAATGTGATATAAGCATATAAAAAAGAAAAAATTTTGAAAAACTCATTAACCATTCTAGAAATTGTATCTATGTTAAGGAACTTGCCTTGGCTGAAACTCAGCATAGCTGGGAATTGGCACATAACAAATTTGTACAGAACAGACTCTGAAGAGGAAGGCCAGACCACTAAACAAATCTACGATACTCATCAACTCTGCAGTGGACTATATTTTATTTGTACTAACGTCCCTCTCCCCTAGTAGATATGAATAATAGTCATTGGCAATGTCAAATTGGCATATGAAGTATAAAGAGAAAAACATGCACTTACCAATATTTCCTCCGATTTCATACAGAAAAACTTCCCCTTTCTTGAGAGTCTGGGCAATCCCACTATGAGGGACAAAACAAACCAATTAGTTATATCATCAGACAGCTTGCAAGTACATCACTTTAATGTGCTTGGGGAATTCCAGCTTGTACGGAAAATTCATAACTTAGACACACTGTAATTATCTACACATTTGTATTTTCCCATCTGTTAAATGTGCCTAATAGGTAATAAAAATGTCACACCTGTAAATGAAAATAAACAGAATCATATATCTGAAGTCAAAATAATAAATTAATACCTTAATGTGTAAAATCAGAAGGAAAATAACATTTTAGTTGCCAATAAAATTACTAATATGATTATCTACTAGCATAGAGGCCAAAAAGGTCTTCGTAAAACTATGAAAAGAAATGTTTACACCTTAATTTTCCCAATGCATTTATTCGATGAGCATTCAGCATGGTTTGCTGTGCTGACAACCCCACTGGTATGTGAGGTGGTGTGAAGAACTGGGCGTGGTTCAGACCCCCGTGTCGGCTGTCCAAATATGGGAGGTGTATGCACTCAAAGTAGAAGCAAATACTCATTATGAAGACTTTGCAAGTAGAGTGTATTTACAGGTTTGAACTCTTCAATAAAGTAAACTCTTCCAGGCATTAGGTTCAAACAATAAAAATTAATAAAATCCAGTGGTTTTCAAAATTCTTTGTATACTAATTACCTGAGAAATCTGCTAAAAATTCAGTTTCAGAGTTCTGGAAATTCTGACTTAATATGTCTAGGTGAAGCCCAAGAATCTTTTTAAATGCTCTATAGTGGGTTCTGATGCATGGGAAAGAGTTTGTGAACCGTTGATATAAGGCCCCAAAGACACATTCCCTGGGACTGAGAAGAGAAAACCAAGCCTGACTTTTATCCAAACTGTTATGAAAAATACGGTATGGTAGAAGCGTTCCTAACCAACCATGTAATGACTACTGCTGTCCTTCGGTACTGTAAATATTAAAGTCACAGTTGAGAATATTGTACAACTTCATTGTCATATCTTACATTATCTGCAAGTAGAGGAACAGAAGTACTGACAAAATAGAGCACTTGGGCCCTGAAAGTAAACGTTGTGTAAGTTAACAGGTCCAGCCTGGAAGAGTGGCCTCCATCAGAAGTCTAGCCACAACCTCAGGTACACATTCTGGTGGGAAGATGGCAACAGCCGGTATCCACTAAGTCATGGCAGGGAGTAGAACAGAAGCGGAATGGCTTCATTTTAGATCAGGGTCCCTTTGGGGAGCAAAGACATCTGAGAAATTCCAACTGCTCCCAGGACTTAATCCTGAAAAATACCAACTGCCCCTGAACTTCATCTTCTAAAATTCCATCTACTCCCAGACTCTGCGTTAATGACCCCCAGATCCATGATGACCTCTAGAACCCCTGATCAAGCTGGAGAGTGATTAAGGGCTGTCCGTGAATTCAACGGACCTAGAATTCAGCTCCACCACCTATGAAATGTGTGACCTTGGAAAACCTCTTGTTTTCTTATCAGTAAAACAGAAGTACTGTGAGTGCTTACTTCTGACTGTTGTTGAGAGGGGAGTTTATGCTGGCTTACTGAAAGCCCGGATGTCACCAGTGAGCCTCTCTTTTATTTCATCCCCATCTGTTCATGGCATAGGCTCATCTCTCCTCCCAAATTATGAACCCTGAGGGGAGACCCTTTAACATAACATCCCTTGCAACATCTAGCAGAAGGCCTTAAATGGAGCAGAGACATATTCAGTACTGGTGGTACTGTATCAAAATTG
>PVKM010015772.1:0-27528 GCA_004027735.1 Carollia perspicillata | reverse complement strand
AGTGCTGAAGGGGCCCTGGTGAGTACATTCTGCATATTGTCCTAAGACCCAGAGCAGCTTTCATGATGAAAATCTTACCCATTCGTTCTATTTCTCCTCACCAAAAGGAGCAACTCAAATTGACCCTGTATTCATAAAAAGTCCATTGGGTAGCTCTTGGTCTTTGGGTCCCAAGGAATTTCCTTTCCTAGTGAGCACTATATATTGGTTTGGTGATTGGACACTTTTGGAGATACTTATCAAGGCATCTAGAGCCTGACAGTCTTAGGATAAGGAGCTAAGTAATATCTCCATCTGCATATCCCTGAACCTTTGAGAAATCATAGAAGTCAGCCTGCCTCCCTTTTTATCTCCCTCTTTTTATCCCTCCCTTTCTCCCTTTTCCTTCCTTCCTTCCTTCCTTCCTTCCTTCCTTCCTTCCTTCCTTCCTTCCTTCCTTCCTTCCCTCCTTCCATGCATTTCTGAAGACCAATTCAGTCCTAGGCCATTAAATAGCAAAGCAGGGCTCTGATAAATTTATTTCAAAAGATTGAATGTCAGTTGGTGAAAGAAAACACATAGTCAAGAATAAGCACCAAAATCTCAGATTGGAGCTCTTCCATGTTGAAAGTTCTTCATGATTTCTGTCTTTCAAAAACTTCATTCTCTCATTTGACTCTCACAATAACCCATAGGGAATGGAATCCATGAGTAAAAATGGCTAACAGCCACTGAGTGTTTTGTATTAGACCAGCAGTTCTGAAAGTGTAGACCTGAGGCTCTGGGATTATTTGAGAACCTTACATGGGTTCCGTGAGGTTCAAAAGACCTTCATAACAATACCAGAACATTATTTATTCACTCTTATTCTTTCACTAATGTACAGTGGAAGTTCTGGAAGCATCATGACATTGGATTTTTTAAACATATGGAATACAGAAACAGACATGAGAATCCAGCCATCTTCTATTAAGCTAGACATTAAATAGATTTGCAAAAATGTAAATAAGACAATGGTACTGTTAATTAATATTTTGCATTAGAAAATATAGTCATTTTTCATAAAAATAACTTATTCATGTTAACATGTAATTGATTTGTTATTATTTTAAATGAATAAGTATTTGAAAATTTTCTAAGTATTAATTTCCAATACCACAGTAAATATCTATAGATATGACTCTGATAAACAAATGTTTCTGAGGCAGGCTCTGCTATCACCCTTGTTTTAGAGAGAAGGAAGCAAAAATTGTGAGACAGTTTGGGAAACTCCAAGTTTCCATAGGCAGTAGGTTGGGAGCTCAAAGCTCTCTGCTTCCAGACTTTATTTGACTTCATTTTACAGTTGAAACTGAAGTGTTTCTATTCATAGTTGCAAATGCTGAGACCCAGAGAGGTTATGTGATTTACCTAAGCTCACACAGTCTAGTGACTGAGCTAGGGCTTTAACAAGTTCTTCCCACTAGAGCTGGTGGCCGCTGTACCCACTATGCAGTGATGTGCTAGGAGTCTGGCTCTTCATGGAGAAAAGCCTTCATTTTTAGTACTTGCCAATTTCTGTAGTATAAATACTCTCACCATGGCTGACTTCAAGCCATGACTTGGCATCAGTTGGAAGTGATGAGTACAACTGGTTTTTGTGAACTGGTAAAAGCTGACTTGAGAATACCACTGCCTTCACCCCGTCTCTCATGTACTTTGTTTTTTGTCTTTAAAGTCATTTTCAGGTCACCTCAAGGCAACCATCATATGGTAGATAATTCCCTGATCTTGGACTCAAAGACCTGGGTGAAACTCCCAGCTCTGCTACTTACCAACAGAGTAACCTTGGGCAAGTGACTTCATCACATCGACTCAGTTTCTGCTTGTACAACAGAGACATTAATATCTGTCTGCCTGTTTCACTCTCTGTGTATGTGTATGCATACACACACATGTGTAAAGAAAATGCACTTATTTATGTGAAATCACTTTGGGAATCACACATGAGATGTGATTGGATTGATCCGTCCCTGTGCTGGAGCTCAGAGTCACTGAGTCTGTGTAAGTCTGTATAGGGCCCTTTAAGAGGAACTTTCAGGGATTCCAGCAGATTCTGTCTTCCAAAGCCTCAATCCCTGCTGACTTTTACAGACAGCAGTTATGGCGACTTATCTTCCTAGCACTGGAACCCTGGGTTGGGGGTCTGGTGTAGAGCTGAGACCCTTCACTTCTGAGATATCCCTCCAGATTCTCATCTGCCATATGTGGGTGAGGGACCGGCCTGTTCCACGTCTCTGCTCCGCCTACCAGTCTTGATGTAGTTCGTTCTTTAATTTTGTAGTTGCAAAACTTCCATTCAGCTTGATTTCTGACAGTTCTAAATGATGCTTAGTCTATAGTTTAGTTGTAATTTTAATGTGGTTGTGCAAAGAGCTGAGCCCTGTTTACCCACACCACCATCTTGACTGGAAGTTTCTGCTATTATTTTGTTAAGTGTAGATTTTTCATTGTCTGTTTCTCATATTGTGTACAAAATATTGACCTGGTATTCTGCAGCCTTGCTAAACTCCCATGTTAATTCTAGGATATAGATTTTTATATTTTTCTATGCATATGATCATATTATCTGTTATAAAGGCAATATTACTTTTTCCTTTCCAATCAGTATACTTTTTATTTAGTTCTCTTATATTATTGCATTGTCTAGGACAGCCAGTAAAATGTTGAATAGAAATATAAAAGTGAGTATCTTCACTTTGCTCCTGATCTTACAGGGAAAACATTCAGTTTTCCACCATTATGTGTGATACTTTCTGCAGATTCTTCATATATATATTTTAAAAAATTATAAATGGATATTCAACTATTGGATATTTTAACTGCATTTATGAGATGATCATTTGATTTTTTCTATATTAATATGGTGAATTATACTGATTAATATTTAAATATTAAATCAATTCCCTTTTCATGATGATTACGCTTTTCATATTGCTGGCTTCAGTTTGCTGAAGGAATTTATTTGTAGTTTTCTTTTAGTGTCTTTTTCTGTTTGGAATCAAAGCAATGATGATCATAGGATGATTTGGGATGGGATCCCTTCTCTTCTCTTTTATGAAACAGTGTGTGTAGCAATAAGTATTATTTCTTCCTTAAATGTCTGGTAGAACTCACCAGTAAAGCCATTTGGGCCCTGGGGTTTTCTCAGTGGGAAAGATGTTATCTAAAACTTCAGGGTTTTGTAATAGATACCATGCTGTTCCGGTTATCTAGATCTTCCTGAGAGGGCTTTGGCTGTGTCTTCAAAGAAACGGTCATTTGATCCAAATCGATTACTTTGTTGCTATAAAGTTGGTTACAATATTTTCTTCTTATTATTTTAGTCTTCTCTCATTTTTTTTCTTAATCAGTCTTGTAGAGGTTCCTCAATTTTATTGATATATGCAAAGAACCAACTTTTTGGTTTCATTGATCTTTATAATTTTTCCATTTTCTACTTCAATAATTGCTACTCTGACCTCATTAATTCTTTCCTCCAGCTTCCATTAGGTTTAATTTCTTTTTTCATATTTTCTTTTTAATTGAAGGTGGAAACTTAGGTTATTGAATTGAAATTCCTTTTTTTAAATATAGGCATTTAACATTATTGCTTACTTTTAAAGTCTGTATTAGCTTCATCCTTAATTTTCATGTCATATTTTCATTCAGTTCAAAATATTTTTAAAAATTTGTATTTATTATTTTTTTATCAAAAATTTTTAAAATCTCCTTTGTAATTTATTCTTTGATCCATGTGTTATTTAGAAGTCTATTGTTTAATTTTCAATTATTGAGGGAGTGCCAGATTTTTAAAAACTGATTTCTGGTATAAATTTATTGTTATCAGAAACCATACTTTGTATGATTTTATTCTTATTACATTTACTGGCATAGTACATGGTTTCTTCTGGTGGATGTTTAAAATATACTTGAAAAATATTTATTTATTGTTGTTGGGTAAAGCATTTCATTGAAGTCAATTAGGTCAAGTTGGTGGAGAGTGTGATGCAAGTCTTATACATTCTTACTGTGGGGTTTTGTATTTGTTCTATCAACTACCGAGAGAGGCATGTTGAAATCTCTAACTATAATTATGTATTTCTTTCAGTACTGTTAGTCTTTGGCTTCATGTGTTTTGAAATTGTTTTACTTGCATGCATATTTACAACTGTTATACTTTCTTGATTAATTAATCCCTTCATCTGTGAAATGTCCATCTTTATTTCTTGGTTTGAAGTCTATGTCTTCTGATATTAATGTAGCCACTTCAGCTTTATTTCAATTAGGGTTTGTGTAGTGTCTCTTTCCATTGTTTTTGCTTTTTAAGTTATTTGTACTTTATGTTTAAAGTGAATTTCTTGTAAACAACATACAACTGCGTCTTGCATTTTTCTCTAATTTCACAAACACAATGTATCATTTTAATTGGAGCATCAGACCATTTACATTTATATTTACATGGTCAGGCAGAAAGCTACTATCTTGCTATTTGTTGTTGTTGTCCCACATGTTTATTATTTTCTTTCTTCCTTTTTATTGTTATCTTTTCAAGTATTTTTTAAAAATATTCTGATATTTCATTTTTAATTTTTTAAATTTTATTTATTTGTTTGTAGAGAGTGGGAAAGGAGAGAGAAAGAGAGGAAGAGAAACATCAGTGTGTGGTTGCCTCTCACGTGGCCCTCACTGGGGACCTGGCCCACAACCCACACATGTACCCTGACTGGGAATCGAACTGGTGACCCTTTGATTCGCAGCCCGCACTCAATCCACTGAGCTACACCAGCCAGGGTTAAAGTTTTTTTTATTCCATTTTGTCTCCACTATTATCTTACTAACTATACGAGATTTTATTTCTTCTTTTTGGGATTGTTCTAGGGTTTAAAATACATGATTTTAATTTCTCACTGTCTACTATCACATAATATCATACTACTTCATGTGTAAAAACCTTATAACAATATACTCCTCCTTCCCTTCTCTTGTCATTTGTACTGTTGTGTTAATACATTTTACTTCTACATATTCTCTGAATCCTGCAATGCATTGTTATTATTTTTGCCCAGAACAGTCAATTATCTTGAAAGAGGTTTAAAAATGAGAACAAATGCCCTATATTTACCTAAATATATACCTCATTATTCTTCATTCCTTCGTGTAGATTTAAATCTCAATCTGGAATAATTTTCTTCTTCTTGATGAACTTCCTTTCATGTTTTTTATAGTGCAGGTCTGCTGGTGATAAATTCTCTCAACTTTATTTTTGTTTGAGAAAATATTTATCTGGACCTAGTTGAGAATATTTTTCCTTGTCCTGTGTCCTGAAAATGACCTATGGGCAGTGAGCCAGGGTGATCATGGGGTCCCCCTCGCTTGTTTCTCATTGCTCAGGCGCCACAATCCTCCTCCACCTGTTCAGGGTGAGAAGGTAATTCCCACAGTGGTTAATTTTTCATAGGCAAAAGAGAAATCTGCCTAAGAATAAAATTTGTTGTGAAAAAATTTTGTTGTGAGTAGAATATCCCCTTTTCTAGGAATTTAATTCAAAGATTTCATTTTTTTTTCTATTTTGAAATGTTGCAAAATCTCTCTAAGTTTAAGGCAAACTCGAAGTCTCTAATTTTTCACATTCTTGGACTAACGGGAAGACTATCAGTACTTTATTTTTTATAGGGTTTCATTTTTTGTATTAGCAGTCATTTTTTAAAAATCAAACTGTGCACACATTATGGTACTATAAGGAAATGCATGGTGCCGGAACACCTGAGATGATCTTTACTAGAAAATGCACTACCTTTCCACTACCTTTACTCTCTGATTAAAGCTTTCTTTTTCTTCCTAGTTACCATTTGGGCTTTAAGAATTGCACAAATGATAATTTATATGGCATTCCCAGTATTTGGTGACATAAAAAATTTAAATGATAAGTGATCAGTGACTTTATATAAAGTGTTGAGTCCATTACCACAAAATTTAGTGCTAAGGATAAGAAGTACCTAAATGGCTGGTATCAGGATATGCACTTCCCACTTCAATAGAGAACAGTCAATATCTGCTAGGAATAAAATTCTACTCTTTTAAGCTTTCCAAACAGGCTGTAGACATTTCAGATTTTCTTTTTCTGAATTACTCGAATCTTTTGTAATAGACTGAGTTTCTGTGTTTTACAGAGCTTCTGAAGACTGTCCTAAGAGGCAGGAGTTTGAGGAATGAGAAATACATAAAAAGTATTCAAATATTTCCTTCCTCTTGTGTGATAAGTGCTTTGCAAAAATAATTACTTTCATTTTCATTTGCCAGAGAGAAGAATTTTCCTATGTATTTCACTATCCCTCTATAGAAATGAGGTTTCCGAAACTGCCTATCATATCTTATAGTCACATTATCTTCACTTCCAAAGAGAGACAGATTTGGAGATCTCATAACTTGGTAATTCCTCTATTATGTTGTATTTTTACTTCTTGATAAGTACGCATTGCATCACCAGTAGAGATTATGACTGTGATTATGGAATTGTAAAACACCTAGAGGAGGGGATGCTTATAGTCCTGATAACACTGTATCGGGCCCTTATTCTTGCATATGAAAAAAATGTTTGAATTTTGCTGGTTGCCACTATGTTCTGAGCTATGAAAGTACTCATGCCTTTCTGGCCTCACTTTTGCTTCTAAATAATCTGACTCATATAATTAGATATCTGTACAAAGGTGTAAACTGAAAAACATTAATAGATTTTAATGTTCATTTGTTTTTATTTAATTGACTTTTGTTTATAGCATATTTGTGCTGTGCGAACATGCATTTCAGGGTTTGCATATTCCTTGGAGGAGTAGCTGCAGACTCTTCCCTGTTTCCATAGTTGAATTTTTAACAATAAAGGGAAGATCATGATGTCATGATGCCTGTGTTTCTTCTGGTGTTCTTTATTATCAATTAAAAAATAAACTAGAGTTTTAAATTGCCCAGTTCCTTGGGGATTTACTTACAAAGCAACCTGAATTTCTACCTTCTTGCAAAAACATTGCCTTGTTTACAAAATGAATATTAAAATAATACAATTAGAATGAAAAGTGTTTTCCCTTGGGGTCCTCTTGAGAAAGAGAGTGAGACGGACATCTTGGGATATAGCAGGGGACATGTTATCTGCAAAGCTGATTTGATATTAATGCATTCTGCTAATCAAGTTTATTTTCTGCATTGACTGAAGTTAATAATAATCCTTTAATTTGCAAATATTACAGTTCTAAAAATTACATTTTTGAGTTGATCTCTGGTGGTTATGTTGCCTGGTGTCATTGTAAGCTTGCTACTGAACAGATTATTTGCACTCGCTCTAGAAGATGAAATTATCCCCAACCTATCTTTCTTGCGAAATTAGTAGAAATGCTGGTTGCTATTAAACCTGATCAGCTGGTATCACAGCAGGGGACTTGTGAAAAAATTACTTAATATCTCTTTGTTTACAATCTTCACTGAGGTGAATATATTTAATGTAATTATTCAACTGCTAATCAGCTACTGATTAACTGTTTCTGTTTTAAAAAGTTGCCTTTTAAACAAAACCTATGCTACACCAGAGGTTTTATTTTTGTTTTCCTAAGAATTTTACTTTGTGTATATGTCTAGAAAAGGAGTCTTAATGAAGAGCTCGTGTGCTGATTAAGCCCAAAGGTGATATATTACACAGAGGAAAGTTGATCATTCTTGCATTTTCAGAAATGGCAGCATTGTGTAGAACTAAAAAAAATGGATTTCTTATCCAGCCCCTGATTTATAAGACAAGTAGGGAACAATTCACTTTATGAGAGCCTCAATTTCCCCTTTCAAGCGGCAACTAAACCTTAATGGAACCACTGTGGATTTAATGGAAAACATTGGAACAATCTTTGATTTAAAACAGTGACTAATCCATAAACTTCTATTTTTTATTGTTATAGGAAAATATTCCTCCAAATCAATGGGCAAAACATGTAAATACAATGCCCTTTGAAGTACATGCAGTGCCTGTTGATTTTAAAGGGAGCCATGCAAATGTGTGTGAGTAGAATTGGATTCTCGAGCTCTTCAGTTGGCTCAACAATTTAGTTTTTTTATAGTTATATTTATGTTTCACTGTACCCTTCAAACAGCTCCCATAATGAATATATTTCATGTCCTGAACCATTAGACCAGGCTTAAAACTGCTTTCTCTTTCTTTACATATGCAGCTGACTGACTAACAAGATCACTTGGTTATCCAGGAGACCTCTAACTAAGGCCTATTAATTTTTCTTGGCGCTGATATATGACATTAAACTGGAAAAGAATCTTTTTAAAAATACGTTGCTCTCCAAGCATCACCCTGAGGAGCAGAAGGTAGCTGGACTGGCTATTATTTGGGGGTTTGGAAGAGCAGCTTAATGATATTGTTATAAACCTGGAGAGTTGTAACTTCTCTCTTCAATACATTGTTAGCTGAACCACGGCTCAACTGTTACTTTGATGGAAAAACTTGTGCTGGATTTTTGTATGTGTTTAGCTGAGTTATCAGAATTCTTAAATTAAAAAAATCATAATTAAAGCAATCATTATCCTATAATAATGTTATGGTTATTTATGTTATCATTTGTTGGAAGTTAGAAATGGTATACACTTCTGTTTACACCAGATTCCTCTAGCTAGCACTCAACAGTTACCTGCTGGGAAGGTGAATGTCAGATGCCTCTGCATCCTTTGGTCGCCATGCCCTTATTACACCTGCACAACTGTGTGAGCTCCAGGTGTCGCACTCTTGTGCCCCACTTTCTACACTGATAAATGAAATATAAGGCCCAATTTGGGGGGAAAGGGCCCCATCATTTATTTATTAAATTTTTATTGATGGATTTGAGAGACAAACATCAATTTGCTGTCCCACTGATTGGTTCATTCACTGGTTGTGATTCCTGTATGTACTGTGACCAGGGACCAAACCCTCAACCTTGGTGTATTGGGATGACATTTTAACCAATCGAGCTACCAGGCCAGGGCAGGAGCCACCCTACTTAAATCAGAGGGAATTTAGTACATGACATTGTTTGCATGGGTAGCAGAAGAACTGAAAAGATAAGAAGAGGAAGGGAAGGCAACCCTGAAGTTAACAGCAGGAAGCCACACTCCTAGGAAGAGGCGCTACCACAGCTCAGGGCCTGGGAGCACCTGATATCTCCCAGTGCCGTGTCCCTCTGTGCCAGTGATTCTGCCTAGGTCACTCCTACCCCAGGGTGAGTTTATCAGTGACACTTCACTAGCAGCCTTTCATCTTGGAGCACCTGATAATTCAAGATCAAGGAGCTGGCCTGTATTTCACACTCTGCTCACCCAGTCCAGGAGAGAAAAATCCAGCCCAGTGGACCTTGCTTCGGAGCTTATCCTTCAGCCTGCCACACGGTGTCATGCCAAGAGCTGGGCAGTGATCCACTGAGTTTGGGGTGCAGAGAGCAATGTGATCTTGGTGAACAAGGCCTGTGTCCAAGCTTTTAGTGAAGCAATTAAGGCGGCCTCTGCATCACCACAATTCTAGACTTATACTTGTCTCTTTTTTTTTCATTTTAGTTTTTCTTTCTTCATGGGAGTCATTGGTTAATAAAATTATATAGGTTTCAAATGTACAATTCTATAGTATGATACATCTTCTATATAATGCATTGTGTGTGTTTACCACCCAAAGTCAAATCTCCTTTTGTACTGTGTATTTGACTCCCTTTACTCTTTATTACCCGTATCCCCTTTTCCTGTGTCTGTGAGTTTATGTTTGTTTTGTTTGTTCATTTGTTGCTTTCAGTTTTATAGCCCAGTGTGAGTGAAATCATATCATTCTTAACTTTTTATGTTTGATTTATTTCGCTTAGCATGATATTCTCAAGATCCATTCATATTGTCGCAAATGGCAGTATTTCATCTTTTCTCATGGCTGAGTATGTACTGCACCTTTATTCAATCCTCTATCCAAGGGCACTTTGGTTGTTTCCATGTCTTGACCACCATGAATAATGCTGGACTAAATATTGGGGTGCATATATGTTTTTGAATAAAAGTTTGGTAGACACCCAGAAGAGGGATTGCTAGGTCATATGGTAAATCTATTCTAAATTTTTTAAAGATTTTATGTATTTATTTTTAGAGAGAGCAGAAGGGAAGCAGAAAGAGAGGGAGAGAAACATCAGTGTGTGGTTGCCTCTCACGCGTGCCTCCTACTGAGGACCTGGCCTGCAACCTAGGCATGTGCCCAACTGGGAATCGAGCTGGTAATCCTCTGGTTCACAGCCCGGCACTCAATCCACTGAGCTATACCAGCCAGGGCTATTCTTAATTTTTGGAGGAACCCCCCTACTGTTTTCCACAGTGGCTGTGTACCAGTTTACATTCCTACCAACACTGAATGAGTGTTCCTTTTTCTCCACAACCTCTCCAACACTTGTTATTACTTGTTTGTTGATAATATAGGCCTACACAATGAAGATTTTTTCCATTGACAATCATTGGTCCTTCACACTTTATGATTAATCTGTGAGAGTAATATTTGTGTTGTAAAATAAAGAAAAACTACAGAATAAATATTATTATTACTATTCATAAAATCTGTCACTAAGCATCTGCATTGATCTCTATGATAACTTCATGATATCAAGACAAAGTTTCTCACCCTCAGCGCTATTGACATTTTGCACTGGACAATTGTTTGTTGGAGGCTGTCCTGAGCATTTTAGGACTTTTAGTAGCATTCCTTGCCTTTTACTCACTACAACCATTAGCACTTCCCTCCCCTAAGCTGTGACAATGAAAAATGAATTTAGATATTACCACATGTCCCCTGAGAGGTGGAAATCACCCCTGGTTGAAAACCACTTTGTTAAGGGCAATACAGTTATTATGATCCCATTTTATAGGTGAAGAAAATGAAAGTCAAATATGTTAAGAGAGCATGCCAGTTATTCTTATACGGTGTCTTATACTTTAAATATGTACATAGGCTATAAGTCAAATATTAATGGGAAATTCTTGGATGAAAAATTTGCTGGCCTGAAACAAAGTTAAAATTAGGGTCCAAAATGTAAGAAAAAAAGGTACGACTTACTACTTTGAAATTTTTATTTAGGCTCTAGTAATTGAAAAAAGAACCTTGAAGTTGATAACTGAGAGATTGTAGAATATTATCCTAAGAGCTATGCACTGTAGGAAATGGAGTGCCAGGACTGTGGGAGAAAGCCCTGGTATGTGCTTAGCAGGGAAAATAACACTAGTGGCTTTCCATCTGGCTTTCACTTAACGACTAAATTATTTTAATTTCTCCCTACATTTTAAATCTTTGATTTCTTCAAGACAAGAACACCTTAATTTCCCTCGTCACATCTGCCTGCTCATTAATGTGCATGTTTTCCTCTTTGTCAGCAGTTGGCTACCAGATGAAGTTTAGATAAATGGTCGTCAGCTGACCTTATAGTTATTTTATGATGGAGTTTGGATGGCAGACTTACAGCAGATACTCTCAATAAGAAGGCTGCTCTCTCTCTCTCTGTGGTTCATTGAACCCATATGGATCAGAACAGCTGGAAGGATGGGTTTGCTACCCGAGGCCAACATTTGTGTCGCCAACCATGACTCCCACTTGCTGACCCTCATATAATGCATTGCACTTGAAGGAATGTTGATCACTCCTTTCCATTTTGTGATGGATGGTGTTATTTAAGACTGATGGTTCTGTAAACCATTGGTGAGTTTCCACACCTCACAGATGTGAGTGAGGCAGATAGTCAATAAATAATGCCATGTTCTAGAGGAACGTGCACTGCTCTCCACCATGCGGGCTGCATTGTCCTGCTAACACGCAGAAGTGAAGGTAGCTCAGACCTGGAATGAAAAGGCTTCTACAAAAATACAGTTTCTGGCTGGTGTGCTTCTTTCCAAGCCTGTGTTTTAAGGTTGCCTCATACGAGATATTTGATTCCTAGGTCAGCTCCTGAAAGCATCTGCATTATCTAGAATGCTTACCTGTGGCTAACAGAGCTATAGCAGAGCTTGAGAGGACAAAGTTCTACTGATTTAGACACACCCACTCAGGGTGGGGTGGTGGGTGCCGCTTAGGAAAAGGCGATTTTTTTTTAGCATGCAAGGTCAAGTGAGCCATCCACAGAGAGTTGTCTGGAAGGACTGTCATGGTTGACACCATTGAACTTTTATATCATCCACATAACTCCCCTGGCATTGAGTTCATGCTCCCTAAGCAACCCTCCAGTTGAAGTTTGGCTTTCCAAGGAGCCCCATCTCCAAGGAGAGGGTAGGGCAGACAAACCAATGGGAGTGTCCTAGTCATGTCTTAGTCCTGGTCAATATACATGACAGGCATATTTTTCATTACATGAATTAATAAATTGCATCAAGTTGAAAAATGAATAAAATTAGTTAAGGAGCTTTCACTTCATGAAAGGTCAGATGTAGTCCTTACATCCTAGATACATTCATTTGGGTAGGAAGAGGGAAAAAGAAGCACCAGAGTAGTTTTAGCACTTCATCGGGCATTCTTTAACATAGTTTTCCAGGTGTTGTGGGACATTTTCTCTCCTCAAGCATATGGTAGGTTTCTCTGGCAGGACCCATTTTCCTACTATTTCTGTATAGACTCTAGTACATAGTACAATGCCAGGAACATGCCTAACATTCACTTAAAATGTGTAATTTGTTTTCTGGCTCCCCTAATATATTGAATTAACTAATTAAAGTAAAGAGACATTCGTAAAGATAGAGAACGGTCTATTGCAAGTACAGTGGAGTACTGTGAATTGATGACTTGGTGATTTGCAGAATTATGTACAGTGGGGCATAACTCTAGTAAGTCTCCATTACTATGTAATCCTTGGTGCCTTTTTCTAAAGGAGTGTTTATTGTCAGTTCCACTATATGTGTGTGCCTCAGAGAGAAGTAGTAGACCTCACTGCTGTATTGGATTAATATAAAGGAAGGAAAACTCTGAATGTACCAGGACAGTGAGTAGTTGGAATCTACTGGTAACACGTGGATGATCTGAACTCCTATTGTGATGTTTGGCTACTCCACTATTTCACTAAACGTGAAGACTGGAACAGTAAAGAGTTGCGCCAGAAAGGTTTTTTTGGAATAAATTCTGTCCTGGATACTGGCATGGATATCACATGACTTTAAAATATGAGGACTGCCCTGACCAAGTGACTCAGTTGGTTGGAGCATTGTCCTATACACCAAAAAAAAAAAAAAGAAAGAAAGAAAAAAAAAGGTCCTGGGTTTGATCCCTGGTTGGGGCATATAAGGGAGGCAACTGGCAACCAGTCAATGTTTCTCTCACATCAGTGTTCTCTCTCTCTCTCTCATCAATAAATATATCCTTAGGTGAGAATTTAAAAAAATACAAGGACAGAGAGGGCTGATTCAAATAGGAAAATCTCAGATTAAACTACTGTTGGTTAAAATCTATATTTATCCCCAATTTTGATATATGTTAGTTTAATATGGGATTCACTTCACATTGCTTTGGATCTTGGGATTTTTATGTCTGTTTGGCTTTGAAATACTGTTTCAGACTTTCTGGTAACCTTTGAGCTGTCACAGACAAGGCGCTCATTTGTGTGTCCTGCACCTGAAATTTCCCATGTAGTCCTTGGGGATTTACTCCCTGTGTCAGACTCCTATGGCTGCTCTAACAAATCATCACAAACTTGGTGGCTTACATCCACAGAAACTTATTTTCTCCCAGTTCTGGAGGTCAGCAGTCTGAAATCAGTATCCTTGGCTGATCCATCAGCCCAGGCAGGGCTCCCTCCAGTGGCTCTAGAGGAGAGTCTTGCTGCCTCTTCCAGCTGCTGAGGGCACCTGAATCCTTGGCTCCTGGCCGCATCACTCTGCTCTTCACGTCCATGGTCATATTGCCTTCCTCTCTTGTCCGTCAGCCTGTCAACTCTCCCTCTGCTTTCTCTCCTGAGGACACATGTCATTGCCTTTAGCACTCACCTGTATAATCCAGGATCAGCTCTCTTCTTTCTTTTCCCTTTTCTTGCCATAGGAGGAAACATAGCTTTCTAGAATAAGAATGTGGATTTGGTGGGGGGAGGGGAGCAGGGGGGTATTCAATCTACTTGAATTATCTATAGCGCTGAAGTTCAAAATCCTTTTCCCTCAGTACTTATGAGGCATTTTTTCCTATTGCTTTCTAGCATTCCATGTTACATATAAGAAGTTCAATGCCATTTTGATTACCTTTCTTTAGTAAGTAATCTTGCACTCCCTGCTCCAAACACACTTAGACATACTAGAAACTTAAAAGGTTTTCCTTTTATTCCCAAATGTCACAATTTTTTCAATATATTCCCCATGCTCTCCCACCCCCACTTTATTTCTATGAAATATTTATCATGGTCTTTCTACTTAAGCATTTAAATCTTTGTTCACTTCAGGGAAATATACTCCTTAGAACTTCTTTATTTGTTTTCCTCCATCTTCTCTGTTACCTCTTTTTAGCACTCTTCTTAGATAGATTTTTGGATCTCAAACTATTATCTAGGACTCTTAACTTTCCTTTAAACTTTGTTTGCATTGTATTTTGTAAAAATCTCTCTGCTCAATTTTAACTTTATATAGTGAATTTTAGTTATGTCATATCTGATATTCAGTTTTTCTGTGTGAATTACTTTTTTTATTTTGGCTCTTTTATTTTTGATTTCTAGGAACTCTGCATTCTTTTTTTAGATAGTAGCCTGTTACAGTTTTATGGCTCTGATGTCTTGAATTTCTGAAGATTTTAACTATGCTTTTAAAAATTCCCTTCTTTTTCCTGCATTAATCTATTTCCTCTCATTGAAGTGTTATGCAAAGATAAATTGGGTTCCTACTGCACTGTTATAAAGCCACATGGTAAGAACCTCTCTGTGGCTTCCACACTTAACTACCCAAGCTCAGAACTTGAAGGAGGCATGTCCACCTTCAGGTAAATGCAGTTGTTCCATTTCTACAAAATACAATGACTCTAAGATTACTCACAGAAAGAGTGTATTGAAAGGAGTCATTTAAAAAAAACAGAAAGAGTGCATTAAAATGGGCAATTTTCAACTTACTGAGAACTAATACTCTCCATTAGGTTGTGAGCCTTTTGAAAATTGATAATCACATTTTATCCAATACTGTATCTGCCATACTTAACAAAGTTTTGGCCCGTGATTGTTGCTTAGTCAATATCTATTAAGTAAAAGAATAATCAAATATATAGAATTCCAAGGTTGGTACAGATTATCACTTGCTTTATATTGAAGGCACGATCTAAAGAAAACGAGGTCTTTGGGGAAGAACATTTTATTCCACACTTCATTGTTCATTGCCTTATACATAGTTGGACTGAAGTAAAGATAGAGCCAGAGTACACATGCTACAGCGGGCTTCCTGGGCACTTGAGAATGACCACAGTCAGTAAAGAGCACTCTCTCTGCCTATCCATTCTCCTAGAGATAAGAGGGAAGACAGGCTGCTTTAATGCCCCTCACGTTTCCATGCCTTAGTTGGAACTGTTTCTTCTTCCACAAGGACCTCTCCCCTCTGGCCCATCCAGCCTTCCCTGACCACTTCAAACACATTGATCTTTCCATTTGAAGGCACTATGGGACTTTTTATGTGTACCACACTATTTAGTACTTCAGTTTTATTGAACAAATATTTATTTTCCCTGTACTTGGCTCTGAGCTGGGTTCCAATGTTGACACAGAGGTGAAAAAACTCACTGTCCTACTTTCAAAGAACCTTCAGCTGGGTAGGAAATTTAGTATACAATAAATAACTGTAATAAAACCCAGCAAGACTAGTAACATGGGACTAGTATATCAATGTGCATGGGAAATTCGGGGTGGGGAGAAATGTTATCTACCTGATGTAGCTTCAGAAGGTACACGACTTGGACAATGGCCTTGGAAGTTGGACAGGACTTTGTCAGGAGATAACGAAGTGCCAGGAAGGAAAAAAGAAGGGAGAAAGAAGCAGTCATGTGTAAAATCTCAATTAAAGGTGCAAATGGCAGAAAAGTAGTAGAAAAAAAAATATAGAAACAAAGAACTAGGATAACAAATAAAAAATAGTAACAAATGTTAGCTCTTAATCTAACTATTTCAATAATCGTTTGAATGTCAATGGTCCAAATGCACCAACTGAAAGGCAGATCATCAGAATGGATAAGAAAACAAGACCCAGTCATATGTTGTCTATAGAAACTCACTTAAATATAAGGCCCTTATAGATTAAAAGTAAATGGATAATGAAAAATATACCATGCTAACACTAATGAAAAGAAAGCTGAGAAAGTTATATTCATTTCACACAGAGCAGACTTCAAAGCAAGACATGTTATTAGGGATAAGTAAGGGCATTATATAATGATAAAGGGGAAAGTCAATTAATTCTCCAGGAAGATGTAACAGTCCTTCATGTGTATGCACCTAACAACAGAGCATTAAGATACGTGAGGCAAAAACTGATAGAACTGCGAGGAATAGGTGAGTCCACTATTATAGTTGGGGATTTCAATACCCCTCTAGCAGAAATGGACAGACCCAGTAGGAAAGGACGCATTAACGACATAGTTGAACTCATCAAAACCATCAACTGGGTATAAGCAAGAAGTATAAACTGCATTAAAAAACAGCAGAATACACGTTCTTCTCAAGCTCACATGGACCATTCACTAACACAAACCACACTCTGGGTCTTAAAAGATATCTTAACAAATTAAAAAGAAATATAAACCATACAATGTTCACTCTCAGACCACAATGAAATTAAGCTAGAAATTAATTAAAAAGATAATTGAGAAATCCCAAAAATGCATGCAAATGAAATAACATACTTCTGAATAACACATAAATTGAAAAAGAAATATCAAGAGAAATCAAAAGAGATTTAGAACTAAATGAAAGTAAAAACACAATTTATCAAAATTTGTTGGATGCAATGAAAGCAATGAGTAGAAGGGACTTTATAGCAATGAATGCATATATTATAAATGCAAAAGATCAAAAATAAATTTTCTAAGCATCCACCTTAGGAAATTAGAAAAAGAAAAATAAATTAAATCAAAAGTAAACAGAAGAAAATACATGATAAATACTAGAGCAGAAATCAATGAAATAGAAAACTAAATGTCAACTTTAAAAGTCAACAAAACCAAAAACTGGCTCTTTGAAAAGATGAAGAAAACTGATAAGCTGCTAGCCAGGCTATTTAAGAAAACAGAGGACACAAATTACTAATATCAGAAATGAAAGAGGTGATATCATTAGAGATTCCATGGACAATAAAGTAATATTATGAACAACTCTATGCCCACAAATTTGGTAACCTCGATGAAATAGATCAATTTCTTAAAAGACACAATTGCCAAAATTCACATGAGGAGAAAATGACAATCTGAATGGCCTAAAACTATTTTTTAAAATTGCAGCAATAGTGAATAACCTTTCAAAATAGAAAACATCAGGCCCAGATGGGTGAAAACATTTAAGGAAGAAATTTTCCTAATTCTCTAAAATCTCTTTCAGGAGATAGAAGCAGAGAAATACTTTCTAACTTATTCTAAGAAACCGGGAATAGCCAGACCAAGACATTACAAGAAAAAAATGTTTAAACGACCAATATTTCTCATGAATATAAAGGCAAAAATTCTCAACAAAATTTAAGCAAATCAAATCCAACAATATATAAAGAGAATTAATTGTAAATCACAACTAAGTGGGATTTGTCCCCAGTAGGCAAAGTTGGGTCAACATTTGAAAACCAATTAATGTAATTCATTACATCAACTGACTAAAGAAAAAATGCCACAAGCATATCAATAGAGTCCAACACCTATTCATGATAAAAAAAAAAAACTCTCAATAAACTAGGAATAGAGGGGAACTTTCTCAATTTGATTAACAATATCTAAAAACATGCACAGCTATTATCATACTTAATGGTGAGAAACTAGATGCTTTCTTACTAAGATAAGGAACAAGGATGCTTGTCCTCTTTTATCACCTTTTTAAACATCATACTGGATATCCTAGCTAATGCAACAAGACAAGAAAAGGAAAAAAGTGTATGCTGATATAGAAGGAAGAAATAAAACTAGCTTTGTACACAGATAACATGATTGTCTATGAAGAAAATCTGAAATTATCAACAAAGAACTTCTAGAACTAATGAGCAATTATAGCAGGGTTGCAGGATACAGGGTTAAAATGTAAAATCCAATCTCTTTCCTATATATCAACAATGAACAGTAGGATTTGAAGTTATAAACACAATACCATTTACATTAGCACCCCTCCCAAAGAAGCAGTTATAAATATAACAAAATATGTATACTGTCTTTATGGAGAAAACTACCAGACTCTGGTGAATGAAAAAAATGAACTAAATAAATAGAGATGCATTCCATGTTCATTGTTAGGAAGACGCGATGTTGTCAAGAGGTCCGTTTTTTCCAACTTGATCTACAGATTCTATGCAATCCCAATCAAAATCCCAGCAAATTATTTTGCGGATGTCCCCAAACTGATTCTGAAGTTTATATGGAAAGGCAAAAGTCTCAGAGTAGCCAACATAATATTGGAGAAGAAGAACAAAGTCAGAGGGTTGATACACCCTACTTCAAGTCTTACTATAAAGCTACAGTAATTGAGGCAGTGTCGTACTGGAGCATAGAAAGTAGATCAATAGAATGGAGTACAGAGCCCAGAAACCTGCTGACATAAATATAGTCAATTGATCTTTGACAAAGGAGCAAAAGCAACAAATGGTTATGGAACAATTGGATATCTACATGCAAAAAAAATCTAGATATAAACTTCACACTATTCACAAAAATTAACTCAAAATGAATCACAGACATAAACCTAATATTAAAATTATAAAACTCCTAGAAGATAACATGAGAGAAAATACAGATAACATGGAGTTTGGCAACAACTTTTTAGATATATCACCAAAGGCACGATCCATGAAAGAAGGAATTGATAAATTGGACTTTATTAAAATTATTATTTTTTTTGCTTTAGGAAAGTCACTCTTAAGAGAATGAAAAGTAAGCCACATATTTGGAGAAAATTTTTGTAAAACACATTTGATAAAGAACCGTTATTCAAAATATACAAAGAGCTCTTAATACTCATCAAAAAACCCAAACATCTCAACTGAAAAATGGGCTAAAGACCTTAAAAGACATCTCACCAAAGAAGATACACATCCGATAGAGTGGCCAAAATTCAGAATGCTGAGAACACCAAAGGCTGGAGAGGATGTGGAACAACAGGAACTCTCATTCATTGCCGGTGGGAATGCTAAATGGGACAGCCATTTTGGAAGCTAGTTTGGCAATTTCTTTAAAAACTACACATAATCTTACAATACAATCCAGCAATTTCACTCCTTGATATTTACCCAAAGGAGCTGAAAATTTATGTCCACACGAAAACCTGCACACAGATGTTTATAGCAACTTTATTCATAATTTCCAAAACTTGGAAACAACCAAGATGTCTGTCCTTCAGTAGGTGAATGGATAAATAAACTGTGGTACATCCTGGCAGTGAAATATTATCAGATGTCAAGCCCTGAAAAGACATGGAAGAACCTTAGATACATATTACTATGTAAAAGAAGACAATCTGAAAAGACTATGATACTTCATGATACTATAATGATGGATACATGTCATTGTACACTTGTCCAAATCCATAGAATGTACAATACTAAGAGTGAACCTAATGTAAACTATGGACTTTGGTGATTATGATGTGTCAATATAGGTTTGCAAATTGCAATATTCCACTTAGTGAGGAATATTCATAATGGCAAAGGCTAAGTATGTGTGGAGGCTGGGAGTATTGGTATATTGGAAATCTCTGTACCTTCTCAATTTTGCTGTGAACCTAAAACTGTCCTTTAAAAAAGGTCTTAAAAGAAGTAATATGTGAAAACTGTGGCATTTTCATGGAATTCAGAATTTGGCTGGTTTCTGAGCACAGGTAGTATTTGGTGCTTTGATGGCAACTACCGTATTTTACTGTGTATAATGTGCACCCACATTTTTGTGTGCATTATTGATGGAGTTATTATACCCATGGTATATAATCATTATACCCATGTATAATGTGCATCCTTATTTTTCCCTCAAAAATTTGGGCAAAAAGTGCACATTATACATGGCAAAATACAGTAAGTTTCTTCATGGTAGCAGTGGACCGGAGCCAAACAGATGATGAGTTCACTGGGGGCATACACTCTCAAGTTTATTGCAGTTCCTCTCATGCTGTTCACATCACACATCTGTGTAGTCTTCCTGGTTTCTATAGGCATGAGGTGGATAAGAAAGAACAATTTTAGCTGTGTTTAACTACTGTCTTGAGATTATGGAGGCTCTTGATTGCCCTGATAAGGAGTTGGTTTTCTAGTTTTTTAGTGTATCCATAATGCTGGCCTCATAAAATGAGCTTGGGAATTTTTGTTCCTCTTGAATTTTTTGAAATAGTCTGTGAAGGATAGGTGTTAGTTCTTCTTTGAATGTTGGGTAAAATTCACCTGTGAAGTCATCCAGTCCAGGACTTTCATTCATTGGGACTTTTTAAATTACTGCTTCAATTTCACTAGTTGTAATCTGTCTATTCAGATCCTCTAATTCTTGCTGATTCAGTTATGGAAGATTGTATTTTTCTAGGAATTTATCCATTTCTTCTAGGTTGTCCAGTTGTTGGCATCTAGTTGTTTGTAATATTTTCTTATAGTCTTCTGTATTTCTTTGGTGTCTGTTGTTATTTCTCCTCTTTAATTTTTAATTTTATTTATTTGGTCCCTCTTTCTTACTTTCTTGATGAGCCTGGTTAAATGTTTGTCGAGCTTGTTTTTGTTTTCAAAGAACCAACTCTTGGTTTCATTTATCTTTGGCATTGTTTATTTAACTCTATTTTATTTATTTCTGCTCTAATCTTTATTATTTCCTTCCTTCTACTCACTTTGGGCTTGGTCTGCTGTTTTTTTTAGTTTCTCTAAGTGTAAAATTTGTTTGAGTTTTTTCTTGTTTCCTGAGGTAGGCCTGTAATGCTATGAATTTCCCTTTTAAGACTGCTTTTGCTGTGTCCCATAGATTTTGGGTTGTTCTGTTGTCATTTTCAGTTGTTTCCAGGTAACTTTTTATTTCTTCCTTGATCTCATTGTTAACCCATTTGTTGATTAGTAACATATTATTTAGCCCCCTTGACTTTGTATGTATTTCATATTTTTTCTAATGGTTGATTTCTGATTTTATACCACTATGGTCAGAGAAGATGCTTGATATGATTTCAATCTTCTTTTATTTTTTAAAAGGTTTTATTTATTTATTTTTAGAGAAAGGAGAAGGGAGGGAGAGAAACATCGATGTGCCAGAGAAACATCAATTAGTTGCTTCTCACACACCCCACAATGGGACCTGGCCTGCACCCCAGGCATGTGCCCTGACTGGGAATCCACCTGATGACCTACCTGTTGTGGGATGATGCCCATCCCATTGAGCCACACATTTATTGAGACTAGCTTTGTGTCCTAACATGTAGTCCATCTTTGAGAATGTTTCATGTGCACAACTTCAGACTCTCCTCAGACAACTCTAGTCTGCACAACCCTCCCTCTGCTAAAGCCCAGGGTGAGTCGCTGCAAATGAAATTTTATGCACTGACCCTTTAAATATGCCTCTGTCTCCATCAGACTCTGCCTTTCCTTGTTGGACTAAACCCCTGCTGCTTTTCTAAGCTGGATGCTATTTGGGCACCTGTTCCTGGCTCTGGTGCTTTGGGCTGGGAAACCCGGCCTGGGTTAGGCTTCACACCTCTCAGGGGAGCCATTGGCAGCTGAAATATCCCTCCTTGACCTTGGCTGCCACCTGTAAAAGCAGGACTAGCCCCTTTTGCATCTCTTCCCTTCATACCAATACCGAGGTGGTGTCTTCTGCCTTTTCTTTGTTATTAGTCTCCTCTTCAGATAGTCTGTAGTTGGTAATTCAGGGTAATCATTCCCCAATTTAGTTGTTTTTCCAGTTTGGTTCTGGGAGGCAGTGAAAGTAAGATCCACCTATTCTACCACCATCTTCAGAAATCCCCATTGTTGATTTTTTGTGTGCCCTGACCAGGGATTAAACCCATACCCTTGGCCTATCAGTACAACGCTCTAACTAACTGAGCTACCCTGCCAGGGCCGGGCATTTTTATTTATGAATAGCCATTTCCTCTGCTAGTGTCTGTTTTGTCTGTATGTTTACTTTTGGGGTTTTTTGCATGCCAGTTCTCATATAGGAGTACTCGTCATTTTAAGTGATATGCAAAAGGCCTTATTAATGTTATTAGTATTTTTTGTCATCTATTTTGCAAACATTTCCTCCAGTTTGTCTATTGCCTTTTAGTTTCAGATAAAGCTGGTTACAATGTTTGACTCTATCATGCCAGCTGTGTGATTCTGGTGAAACAATTTAAGCCTTAGTTTCCTCACATGCTAACGTGAGCAATATCGGCAATATAGTTGGTTTTATGTGTCAACTTGACTGGGCCATGGAGTCCAGACTTTTGGTCAAATATTGTTTTGGGTGTGTTTCTGAGAGTGTTTCTGAATGAGGTTCACATTCGGATGGGTAGACTGAATAAAGCAGATTGCCCTTCCTAATATGGGTCTCATCCAGCCAGTTGAAGAAGACATGACTAGAACAAAAAAGTGAAGTAAGAGGAAACTCCTCCACTACCTTGTTGCTGAGCTGGGATGTTGACCTTTCTGGCCTTTAGACTTGGACTGAAATATCACCTCTTCTTGGCCCTCAAGCCTGCTGGCTTTTGGACTAGAACTCACACCATTGACTCTCCTGGTTTTCAGGCTGTTGGACCAGGACTGGAACTACACATAGGCTCTCCTAGGTTTGCAGTTTGCTGGCTGCAAACATTGTGACTTTTCAGACTCCACAATCACTTGAGCCAATTTCTTATAACAAATCTCTTTATTATACACACAGTCAGACACAGAGACACACACTCTATTTGCTTTGTTCCTCTGGAGAACCCTGACTAATGCAATCAGCTGTCTTACAGTGCTATTGGGAAGGAAGAAGTCAATATACGTGAAGACTTGGTCACATAGTAAGTATTGAGGAAAGGTTAAATAAACTTAACTTTATTTGAAAAACTATTTTGCCATTCACAAATTTCATATAGCCAGACATGTTCTCTCCTTTATGACTTTATTAAAATTTTTTCCTATTATTCCTGAAATGCCTCTACTGTTTGTGTTTTACAAGTACTTCACCTGGCCCTAGCCTGTGTGACTCAGTTGGTTGGTGCGTCATCCCATAACTGAAAGATAGCAGGTTCAATACTTGGTCAGGACACATACCCAGACTGCAGGGATGCTCCCCAGTCCAGGTGTATACGGGAGATAACTGATCACCCACGTTTCTCCCTCCCCCTTCCTCTCTCTCCAAAAGCAATGAAAAAGTGTCCTGAGGTGAAGATTTTTTTTAAAGTTAATTCATCTGGAAATTTATTTTTATATATGTGTAACTTGGGATCTAATATTTTCTCTCACATGGATTGCCAGTCCTCCTACTTATTGAATAATCTGTTCTTTCCATGTTCTCTGAAAGTACCCTTGCCAAGGAATTATTCCAGGTCAAGGGGAAAACATTTTCGCTATCAGAATTATAAATTGTATACCTGTATACTGATATAGAAGCATACTGAAAATAAGCTGTTTCCTGTTTCTTATCCTGACAATCTAGAGAAAAAGAAAACAAAGAGATATTTGTAGTTTTCTTGTTCACACACCTGCATATGTAAACCTCAAGATGTTGAAGCTGACTGGTGTCTTGAAAAGCCATTTAGGACTTAAACATAATCCAGGCAAACAGAGGCAAGGGAAGGATATTGATTTCGTGGCACACAAATGAAGGTTGAACACTGAAGCCTGAAACAAGGCTCCCAGGGCACTTTTTGGTGTGATCAGGCAGAGGACACGCAGTATCTAATGAGGTGGGAACTCGTTTCTGTGAGGTCAATGGTATGTGCTTAACCTTTAGGCTCTCACCTGGTGGGCTGCCCCACTGGTTTATGGAGTGGAGGCCGACATGACTGGGGATTTAGGGCAGTGATGACTTGATCTCACTGGTCCTCGCTGCTCTGACCCAGGAGTGGTGAACAAACCCATCTCAGCGGCTGCCGCCTGCTCTTTTCTGAGCCGCCTAGGCCCGTCTCTCGTTTCAGACTTACCTCCTGTAGTGAGAGGAACACAACGGTCTTTAGAAATCAGGACTTCCCACCTCACGGTGAGGGAAAGGGGTCTTAATTTAGCTTTTAATGCCTGCAGAAAGCAAACACAAAGTTTCAATGACTCTAGATCAAGACGGATTTTGTGTTTACTTTTTATTTTGCATAAGTTTCCAGCTGTAATTTAGTGTTTTCCAAAGTTGTCCTCAAAATACAAGTCCTCTGAGACTCTGCTGTGAAGGAGAGGGAAGGGGATGAAGCTGGCTGAGGTTAATCCCGTGTGGGGCCCAGGGCACCCCCTTTCGGAGACTCACTGTCCACATCAGCAAAGTTCAGCTCCATCAAGTGAGAAGTGCATTCTATTTATTCATATTTGACCTCAAAACCCATCTTTAAAAAACATGTAACAGGTACTCTGCTTTAAAAATTGTGTGTAAAACAGAACTTTGCCCCTTGAATGCTCTTTATCATTAATTTCCACAATAAGTCAAGAGGTGACTTCTTATGGAAGGAAAAAATCAACTATAAAACAATCAAAATATCAGGGAAGAATTCCAACCTCCATATTAAAGCTTAATTTCCCACCTGATTGGTGTGGCTCCCTGGATTGGGCATTGTCCTGCAGACCGAAAGGTCACTGGTTTGATTCTCTGTCAGGGCACAGGCCTCAGTTGAGGGCCAGGTGCCCCATTGGGGGTGCATAGGAGAGGCAACCAACTGATGTATCTGTCTCACGTCAATGTTTCTCTCCCTCTTTTTCTCCCTCCCTTCCCCTCTCTCTAAAAATAAATAAAAATAAAAAAAATTTAAAAAAACCTAATGTCCCACCTTTATCAATGTGTTAATGGTACCCTGAGTATCTTTCAAAGAAGTTAGTCAAGCAGAACAGTAGCTGTCGTTGAAAAGTGAGGACACTGAGTCACCCCTCCCACTAGCACACACACGCGCGCACACACACACACCCCTCCTGAAGCCTTAAGGTCTGACAGACTGAAATGAGACCTTCGGGCCTTCCCTGGTTAGCATGATCTGAAGACAGAAGCTGATACCAAGGGATGAGCTCATGGGCCAAAACCACCAACATCTGAGGAGTGCAACTATTTCAGGTAAAAACACAAAACCTTTTTAGTATCTTATGATATGATCGTATTATTTTTTCCCTTTAATTTGTTGATGTCATGAATTATGTTGAAAGATTTCCTAATCCTGAATTACACTTGCATTTCTGGAGTAAATCCTGCTTGGCTGTAGAGTGTTGTTATTTTGATACACTGCTAGATTCTCTTTGCTAATACTTGATTTAAAATTTTGCATTTAAATTCCTAAACAAGATCAGACTAGTTTTCTATTTTTGTATCGTTTTTATTAGGTTTTGGTATTAAGGTTGTATTGGAATCAAAGTGAATTGGGGCACTGTCCAACTTTTTATTATGGTCTGTAATATTTTGAATTATAAAGGAATTATCTGTTCCTTAAAGGTGAGACAGAACTCAGCTGTGGAAAATTTTAGTGATGGTTCTTTAAAAATGATAGATCTTCAATCATTTTTATAATGTCTTCTGTGATAACTAGTCTATTAAAGTTTTGTCCTATTCTGTAAATCAATTTCTTTTATAAACTTTTTAAAAACAACCTCTAGTGAGATGTAATTTACATGTTACAAGATTCAATTCCTTTCAGTGAAATTTTTTAAGTGTTTAATTCTATGACATTTTATGAAATAGATCAATTTTAGTCATTCCTATTTTTCTAGAAAATATCCATTTCTTTCGAATTTTCAACTGTTCCTGTAGAATGGCTCATAATGTTTTTTTTTGTATTTGTACACTTATGGAAATGTTGGCTTTTTAAGTGTGTCAGTGTGAGAGAAAAAGAGAAGGAAATGGAGATAATGTCAAGAGCAATAAATGAACTGATGGGGACATGGCTATTGAAGCAGATGAGCGGCGTGTAAGTCGGGGGCTACAAAGTGCAATCGCCACGTTCCCTGATGGGAAGGGCCTTCTAACTGCTCATCTAGCTGAGGTGCCCCGAGCTCCCTGCATCAGAGCCGGGACAGAAGTTTCAGACCACTAAAGCAGAGCCACAACATCTGACCCTCTCTGTGGGTTTTTAGTGGGCCAGTTCCTTCGGTTAAAATGCTCATAATAACGCCAGTCGTATTTTACCACTGTATGCAAGGAAATTTCACTCTGGCTGTGACCACATGTCAATCAATTTTTAACACCCAGAATCCACAAAGCTGAACCTTCCACATCAAAATAAAAGTTGTATATAAAATGCTTAAACCACTAAGTTGTAGAATGATCATTCACATGGATATGTTAGATCAAGTGTAAGATAAACTAATGGAAATATGAATTTATGCCCTATTTTTTAAAAATATTTTATTTATTTATTTTTAGAGAGAGGGGACAGGAAGGAGACAGAGTGGGAGAGAAACATCAATGTGTGGTTGCCTCTCACGTGTCCCCTGTGGGGGACCTGGCCTGCAACCCAGGCATGTGCCCCGACTGGGAATAGAACCAGCGACCCTTTGCTTCACAGGCCTGCACTCAATCCACTGAGCTACACCAGCCAGGGCTTATGCCCTATTTTTAAAATTGGTTTTATTAAAGTATATGTCATATACAGTAAAATTTATGCTTTTGATTTATATAGTTCCAATGAGTTTTCTTAAATGTATATAGTCCTGTTACCCATCATCAAAATCAAGACACAGACTCCAAACTAATAGACACGGACTATGTCTATCATCTCCAAATTTCCCCTTGTACTCCTTTCTAGTCAGTCGTCTATCACAATGCCTATCTCTGCCAATCACTAATCTGATTTCTGTCTCTATAGTCTTGCCTTTTCAAGATTATTGTATAAATAGAACCATAAAGTATGAAATCTTTTAGTTACTAGTATTTCTGAAATTCATTCATGTTGTTGCATTCATCTGTTCATTCCTTTTACTTGCTGAATTCTATTCTATTATACAGATGTACCACAATGAACTTATCCACTCACCTTTTATTTATTTTGTATTTTGTATTTTTTATTGTTGTCCAGTTACAGTTGTCCCAATTTCCCCCCTGTTGCTCTCCCCTGCCCCACCCAACTACTGCTCCCAAAGACAATCCCCACCCCATTGTCCTAGATCATGGGTGCTTTGTATATGCTCCTTAACTTGACACTTTCTCTTCTTTCTCCCATTGTTCCCCTCTCCCCTCCCCACACCGTCACTGTCAGTTTGTTCTTTATT
>PVKM010015771.1:0-27520 GCA_004027735.1 Carollia perspicillata | reverse complement strand
GTTTTGGTGCCACGTGCCCTGCTGTCTCCCATGGTCTACAACTCTCAAAGGCACATGTTAGTTATTAAATTCTGTTGAATGAATATATTTATTTTTGTTCTAGATTAGAGTTCTAGTAGGAATGGTTGAAAATTATGGAAAACTGAGAACCAGGGGATGAAATTCAAATAACATTTGATTGAAAGAATTATGGGAAGGTTACACAGAGGAGTGATTATCTCATATCACGTCTTTACAGAAAACCATCCAGAAATTACTAGATGTTAATACAACTTAACTTATCTAAATAAATTTTATCACCCAAGATAGAGCAAAACTTTAAAAAATTCTACTGAAGATAGTGTGTAAAAGAAACACACTCAGGCAGAAGGCGTCCAGATCACTTAGGATGTCATAAAGAGCATAAAACAAACCTCATGCCTCATATGCTGGCTGAGTCCCTGCTGGTTCTCCACAGATTACCAGTGAAGAGCACTAAAGTTATTTTTTAAGTTATCTCCAACATAGAAGTCTACTTTTTAAAATAAATTTACCAGGGCAGCAACTACAAAATTTAAAAACAGCAACAATTAACATAGATAAAAATTATAGTTCATGTTATCCCAGATTATAAATGTGGAAAACTGAGGCAATGATTGTGAATAACTCTAGATATTAAAGCAATTTACATAAAAATTTTTAAATATTGGTACAGATACATTTAATGAACAAATACTTTTGTTGTAATTAATATTAAATATTAAATACTTAATATTTAAATAGTATTTACAAGAATTTTTGTGACCTGATAAATTGCTTATGCTATAATATAAAGCTATGAAAAGTTGGATATAAAGTAGCATACACAGCATATAATAAAATTTACAAATGCAGGGAAAGAACATGTTAATCTATAAAAGTTTTAGCAATTGCTATATGTAGATAGTAAAATTATGAATAGCTATAACTTTTTCTTTAAATTCTGCCATATTATTCAAATAAATATGTTATATTTAAAATTAGACATAATAAATGTTTAATAATGAAAATTCCCTTGTAAATAAATAAATGATTCATAACATTCTCATTAGACAAATGAGAAACACACCACTACTTGCTACAGTATAATTCTCCAGAGATCTGTGGTATATTGTTCAGAGCTTTCATATTTTTAGGGGCAGGAGTTGAAGAGAAATAACTAATTTCTCCATCCCCAAAGTCCTCTAACTTCAGATCTCAATTCATTGACAATCTGGTCAGATCATTTGTTATATCACAGTTAGCTGGCTAGAGGCTTCCTTTTGCCAAGGAATTTTGGCAGGCCACGTGGCCCCATGGACAGCGTACTGCATTCTGTCTTGAAAAGATGGAAACCACCTTGTTTTTCTGTAGCCCAATGTGAGGTCTTAGAAAAAAAACCTCAGTGACAACAATAGTTAACTTTAAGATTTTCTACTTATGACAAGTCATTTTTTTCTCTTTTATTCTACTTCAGCTTTGATAAATACAAGTACCACAAAGAAAGCCATTCTGGAATTTATCCAACCACAATTTTGGGTGGAGAATGCACAGTGATTAAAACATTTCAATTGATATATTAATCATTCCTTTGCTGACCAGCTTGAGAGATAAATATGTAATTACTACTTTCAGGTCAGTTCTATAAAGACATGTTTTTTTCATGCACTGTGCATTTTAGGCATGTTTTCAATTGTACTCAAGTGTGTCTGTGTACACACAGTAAAATACATGTTATTTTTAAAAATTCAAACTACTCAACATAAGCCCCAGGCATATGTTAAACAAGTCAAAACCCTATCAAATGTGAAAAATAATTCTTCAGCCTATGTGAAATAGTTTACATTTTATTTAACTAAGACTGTTTGTGTTATGTCCGAACATTCAGGATGTACATTTCATGCTGTAAATCTGAGACAAAAATAAACTAAGAGCATAATCTCCTAACAATACCCAAATCTTTTCTCCTTCGCAATGGCCCATGCCAAATAAACATTTTACACTTTAAAATATGTAGATTATTTGCTACTTTCAATAAGACAATTTTATTTTCAGTTCCTAGAGAGTTTATTAGTACTTTCAATCAATAAGTCACATGGTTAGAAAACTTTTCAAGTTATTCAAAATAAATTTTGTGTATCTACTCATCATTTTGCTTTTTTTTCCCTACTGAAATAAACAACTCATTTATTCTTTGTAGGTTTGTCTTCAAATTATGCATTTCTCAAATTAAAGCCAAAGGGGAAGACTGGGCATCAGTGTTTCATTCGCCCTAAATATTCTGCTTTAACTATGTACAGATTGTGTTCTTGTAGAGTAATTTTAGGAAATTGATTAACAAATGTTTTATTAAATAAAACACACCTCCCCAGCCTCTTCTTTATCTATCACATGCATACCCACCTCAAAGCTGATGTGGCCTGACGCTTTCAGGTAGCTTCTGACTTCCCAGAACTAGTCTTTCCCAGTTTACCCCATGATGCTCTCTCCATATAGGTAACATTTTAATGACATAGAATTGTGGCAGAAAGAGGGAGGATGTTAGGGCTGACCTTGCACTATATCATATTTTTTTTTACTAAGATTTGTTTTTACTTCATCTGCTTATAGAAATACTCTTTGTGCTCTCCAAGGTAGAAAAATTAATCCACAGTGTGGAGGAAAGCAAGACATATCCTTGTAAGAATGCAAGACATTTTTCCTCACCCAAACAATGGTAAGGTATACATTTTGTTCAGAAATTATAGAAACAATGCCTCTGTTGCTTTGGACTAATCCACATAGTTTCTACAGTAGATATATTATTTTCAAGTGAAGGCAAAAATCATTTGGAAAATCATTATGGTGACACTGACCCAGACATGATGGCCTATAACCATTAGTTGCTCAATTATTGGGTAAATTCTCTCATGAGAAGCAGGGTGTAAGTGTTTAGAGTAAGGGTCAGCAAACAATGGTCATGGAAACAAATGGCTAAAAAACTCAGCCTGCCTCATGTTTATGGATAGCCTGTAAGCAAAGAATGGTTTTCATATTTTTAAAAGATTTAAAAAACTGAAAAGCAAAATAATATTTCATGACACATGAGAATTATATGAAATTCAAATTTTAGTGTCTAAGAATACTGTTTTATTGAAGAATAGCTACACTTATTCATTTATGTATTGTCTGTGGCTTCTTTCATGCTGTAATAGTAGCACTGAGTAGTTGTGACAGAGATGGTATGACCCATAAAGCCTAAAATATTTATATTCTGTCCTTTACAGAAAAGTTTGCTAATACCTGCTCGGTTCAGAGCATACTTCTTTCATTGTGTGTGTGTGTGTGTGTGTGTGTGTGTGTGCACGCGCGCGCGCTTTTTTAAATTGTTTCTTTTTAAAAAATCTTTTTTTAATTGTTGTTCAGGTACAGCTGTCTCCATTTTCCCCCCAGTACTCTCCCCGCACCCCAGCCATCCCCACCTCCCACCCTCAATCCTACTTCTTTCATTAGTCACATCTTCACTCCATTACCTGGAGTGCATATGGCAACCTGCACAAATCCCTCAATGGCAAACTAGCTTCAGACAAAAATGCCTTTAGATAATTCTGGGAGCTACTGTTTCCATGAACAAATAAACCTCTCCCTGAATATATCTTGGATCCCTATAATCCTCAGGCTGATAGGAAATTGTTCTACAGGAGTGAGTTTTAAAGTTATGAAGAAATATAGAAAATGATAAAACTTCAAGAATATTCTTCTGACTACATGCATTCTTAGGTGTGGATATTAGCAAAGACAAAAAAGTACTCATGGGTGCAGATAACACTATGGTGACTGCCAGAGGGAAAGCAGAGCGAGGGAGTAGAAGAGGGTGAAGGGGGATGACTGGTGATGGAAGGAGACATGACCTGGGGTGGTGAACACACAATACAGTACGGATGATGTGTTGTAGAACTCTACGGCTATCTTCAAAGAGACAGACAATAAACAAGTAAATGAGGAAAACAGGGTATATATCAGATGTGGAAAGTGGAATGAAGGAAAATAAACCAAGCAATGGGAATCTGAAGTGCCAGCTCGGGGCTGAAATGAGCCTCGGGGCTTGAGATGAGATAGTCAAAATGGCCAGTTTGAAATGAGACAGTCAAAGCAGCAGCAGCAGCAGGTGGGGGCTCATGGCTCCCTCTCAGGTGTTTGTGGCTTTTTGATGTCAGAGTTCTCACCATCCTTTTTATTCCTCTAGCATTCCTATCTCTTTTGGGTTCCTCCAGAGGTTCCAAAACTTTTATACAAATCCCATGTATGAAATTTTCTATTTGAACTAGCCAATGTGGTTTCTGTTTCTCAACTCAATTATGGCTGACATAATTTTGATGCCCTTAATATTTAAACACAAATAAATTTTAAAAATAATGTATCAATAGAAAATAGGTAAAGAAATGAAAACTTTTCTAAAATCAAATAAAAATATCGAGTACATTAATGTGTATGTGTGTGTATATATACATACATATTCACACACATGTACATAGTTTCAAACACACTAGAAGGCAAATTCTCGGTGATATTTAATTTTTATTTAACTGGGAAAGACTAAAAAAATATGAATTATAGCCAGGTATAAATTAAACAGGAAGTTTTATATCCTTCTGTTAAGATAAACTTTCCAGACGACAATTTGGCAGTATATACTCAAACTCTTAAAAATGTTCATACCTTGACTCAGCCATTATTTCTAAGAATTTATCCTAAGGAAATAAACATGAATGTTTTCACTAAGAATTTATGTGGGTAGTACTTTGTTAACAGTCATAAAAATTGGGGTAAAGTAATCATAGGCAGTTTTTCCAATGTAGGAATTATTTTATATAAAATATAGTGTATTCATTGAAAGGAATAATCCACAGGCATTAAAATTTTATGAAAGAAAAAATATTATTAGCAGAAGTAAATGATCATAATATATATTTAAGGAAGAAAAGAATAGTCACTATATAAACACCTCATTTATTAGTATAACTGTTATATATGTTCATGTCCATACAACAGAATACATCAAGGACTCAGAATAAAGGATCCCTACAAGTAAGACAACAGGACAAAAGGAAAACTTTCAAAATAAATGTTTGAGAATGGTTTTGTGACATCAAGACCTTTCTCATTGAGACTCCCCACCCAGATAGAAGGTAGAAACCAATACAGAGAATAAAAAGGAAAGTTTGAGAAGATTTGCTGCATTTGCTTTCTTTTTCAGACTGTCACTCTTATGCTGTGATTTCTAAGCCCCCACTGTTTACCTTAAGTCCATTCATAGGAGCTACAAAGAGATCCATCACGAAGCTTGAGATGCATTCCCAGTATTAAAGGAAGCACATTAAGCTGCTATTTGAAACAAGACAAAGGGATAACAGGGGCAGAGGACATGGCTACTGTCCTGAGGCACATGGGCAGGAAGAAGATATTTGTAAAGTAAAACTTTACAAACTCAGGCATCAGATGTTTGGGGACCAAGGAGAGGGGCTAGAGTTATTGTGAAGACTGCTCCTGAAATCACGAAAACTGCCTGGAAGACTCTGTGGTACATGGACTGCAGGAAAAACTGGGGCTGCAAGAAAATGCACCTGTAGGAGAAGGCTCATGGCATGCACGCGGGAGCTGCTGCAGGAGTGGGCAAGTGAGACGGGCCTCTGAGGAACTCAGGAAGTACCATGAAGGACAGAGTCAGAAATCACATATACCTGCTGCCACGGAAAACCGTCCCCTCTTCTCCACTCTGTTTCCCTGAGCTTGAACCTGATGAGGTGAGAACCAAACAGTGACAGAGTAGTAGGAAGAAGGATGTACTCTGAGCAGGGGAAAAAAAAGAGGAAAGCGCCCTCTCCACCTTGGCCCTGGCTGTGAAGAGGGGAGAAGACCAAATGTTAAAGCAAATTCACAATTTTGGTTATTTACTAGGAGGATAAAATTTGAATCACAAAATTGAAACCATGTTTACAATTTAAAATCACTGGAAGTCTTTCAATACCAAAGAATGACTCGAGCAGACTTTCCCAGATTTCATTAAGGAAAAAGGGAAAGTCTAAATTTCCCACACCAAATTCATTTAAATGGGAGAATGGGAGACCATGTAAAGTTATGTTTTTATTGTATTTCACAAGAAAGAATTGTTTATGTACCAGATATATACTGAGAGAGAGAAAGAAAAGGAGAGAGAGAGAGAGAGAAATTAAGCAGTTCACTTTGTGATTAATTTTGACTTGTATATTTTCATTATATATGACATACTCAAATAAAACTCTTATTAAAATGGAAATATACTTAACTACCATTTCTTCTAATTTAGCTCACTTGAGAATCCTTGGGCAGTTAGTGAAAAGTAGTTTAAAGGTTAAGGTTCTAAAGAGAATGGTTTTATTATCACTCAGGTTTATTCCATAGTGGATAATTATTGATGTAGAGAAGAATTTCCTGTCACTAGGTACAATTCTCTTTGAGAGTGAGAAGCAGGTAAACATATTTAGAAGAGATCATGCCCCAAATGTTACCTACAGACATAAGGTCACATGATATTGCAAAATTAGAAAACCAGGCAGAAAGTGAATTAATTGTGAAAACACAATTCCCTCATGAGCCCAGCTCCCTGAGAGAAAGAAATAGTGGTTATTTGCTAGAGTCAAGGCTGTCTCTGCTGATGCTTAGCCTAGGGTAGGCCTCCAATCCCTTTAAGCTGGATGTCAATTTAGGTGCCATATCTTTTTAGATTGTTTTTCATTATAAATGACTAAAAATCTATTCCAGCTGTGATGCAATAGTGTTTTTCATAATCACTGCTAGTTATATTTGCTCATTTATGGACCATCACACAACCCTAATGTTGCTGGCCTGATATTCTATTATTAATACATCATCCCAGGTGTGGAACTCAGCTCCAGTCCCCCGAGTTTCCACCTAACATCACTCACACAAGCGTAGACATGTATAATCATGTTCTAGTGTGACAGAGGCTTTTTCATGGCCACGTGTCTCTACTCCCTTCCCACCTCAAGATCACTTGCTCTCCCTTCAGTTTTTCTTTATTACTCATACAATTTCTAGAGCTCTTTTGCTATATTCAAAACCTCAATAATATCTCTACCAAAACAAAAGAACAAACTACTTCAAAAACCCACTCATTAACACAACAGAACCAGCTCTATATCTCACCATCAATCTCCAGGAAGGAACAAAAGCACATAAGTTGATTTCCCCTTTAATTTGAATTATGCAAAACTTGTTTACAAAGGCTTGTGGGCTACAGCAGTTCTACATAAAATGAGAAAGTAAATCTTTCCTTATTTTTACTAATTTGATTTTTTTGGCTCTATATCTTTAGCTAAATCCCACCTGAATTTGATCTTCCTTGTTAATTTCTTCTTCTTATTTTTATTTCCTCTTATTTTTGTTTCCTTTTCCTTGTCCATATTCTTGCATCAGCCTTTCTTCATTGTTTTCCATTATGCCTTTCTTCTGCTCTCCATCTTTGTTTTCTTATATGTCAAGGCTAAAGAATTTGATTTGAACCCAAGTCATTCTTACTTCAGTGATCATTTTCTCTCTACTTTATCACGCTGTCTGTATATCTGCACTAACATGAACTACCTTTTTCAAAAGAAATTTTCTATGATGTTTTAAAATGCTTAAAGTTATCAAATAACAAAGTCAATCATTTTACATATGATGCTAATCATATTTAATTATAATGCAATAATATGACAATGCTAATCCTCAGTACTATTTCAGTTTCTGTTACTTTGCCAGTTTTAGATTTCATTTCAATTAAAATACATTCAGATGTAGAAAATTTTATGTTTATATTTTCACTTCTATAGTCAATATAAAATAGAATTACTCACTAGTTGATTTACATATATTTAAATATATACTAATAAATTTATACTATGTCATATCTTATTACATATTCATTTAGCACATATACCCATGCACCTACATTATGTTCTGTACTTATTGCAGGGAGTAAAGAGAGACATAGTAAGATGATAAGAAGTGCTTTGGAATAATGTAGAGAAAACAACTAGCATAGATCATCATCATAATAATAACGCAGTGACAAAAATTACCACATAGAGGACTTTGAGTAAAGTAGTATCCCACTTAGGTTTCTGTTTCATAGATAAGAAAAAACAGTTTTAGCAGTTTAAATAATTCTAGATTCACATCTAGATTCATGTATTGAAAACATCTTTTAAAGGCAAGATTGGAATACTCGCCTTCTTATTGCAAAGTGCATTCACTGTATGACGTTGCTTCCATCTATAAACTGCATAATTCTACAAAATCCACATATGTATGCACTCATAATGGTGGAATAAGTCATATTAATCCAACAAAAGCAATTATAAAAGAAATTTCATGAGGAAAATATATTTTATCACTTCATTAAAAAAAACTATTTTGTTTGTCAGTGTATGTAAGGCAATGTGACCAGTGGCAGCTTGTGCTTAGAGTGCCAATCAAGGTTTCAACCACGTTTTCCTTTGCAATATGTGCAATGCATATTTAGCTTGTACAGCAAGAAAGGGAAGGATACAAATCTTCCCAAAGTGTGTACAACCATGTCATGCAGTAGCAGTATGTTTATAGCTTTCCCTAAGACTTATTTTAAAAGTTCTAGGAATCTTATTTATTTGCTAGTAAATTTTGCAATATTTTATATTTTTTCCACATGCACTGAGTTCACAACATATCCCCTTTCCTCAAACCTTCTCCCACAAAAGACTATCTTTACAACTAGAAGGAAAAAGTACTTTGGGCATTGGTTTAAATAATCTGGAACAATCATGAGAAAAAATTGTCAAAAATTTGTATATTGAGCACTTAACACCAACAATAAAGATAAAAATTATTATTTTTATTAAATCATGTACTGTATGTCAGACAGTGTGAAGCACTTTACAGAATCAACTAAGGACATTAATCACGTGCAACATACTCACAATTTCACAGACAAAGCAACAGAGTCCTTATTTAAAGTGACTTGTCCAAGGTCACACAACAGCACATGGAATCGTCAACATTCTAATCAGCGTTTCTCTGAAGATAGAGCAATTTTTAATTAATATGTGTGAATAGTTTCCCTGCCAGTGAGTGAGTAATCAGAGCAGACAGTTCAAAAAAATGTTACCTGTGGCACGAACACGTCCTGAGTGTTCTACTCACACTCTAGGCACTCCGGGCATGTGATCAGACTTACAGCAAATCGAAGCCTTCATGAAATGTGTCATTAGCAGATTTTCTCAATGTTAATATTAAATCTGGATACATTTTAATATGTTAATTTTTACTCAGATTGGTTTGAATGTGATTTTATTTCTTATAAATTATATGTTTTGGGCTGAATTGCAAAGTTATGTGGCCTAATGTGTGAAGCTTATCGTTTTTATCCAGCACCTGAAAAGAGAACAGTAAAAAGAGAACTAGCCAAGAGTCCACCCTGCTGAGATCTAATCTTGATTTGGTCACAGACAAGTCACGGGCCTCGTGGACCTAAGTCTTTTCTTATTAGTAAATGCAATGGTTTGGGATTGATTATCCTTTTTATATTGATGAAGGATAAAAAGCCTGACATCAAGTTGGAATATGTGTATATATATATATACACATATATATAATATAATATATATATAATATATATTATATATATAATTATATATATTATATATATTATATATATATATATTTACTTACTTACACATGTAAAATAATTATTAATATAAACAAAATGAGCCAACAAAAAAGGTGGCTGCACTGTTGTGTGGTCCCTACGTTTTTGTTTTGTTTTGTTTTTTTAAGTAGGGTATAAAAAAGAACTTTCTCAGTTCTACCCAACCATGCACATGGGCAAATCAAGTTAAGTCTCACATCTTAGAAAGCAAGTCTGTTTACTGCAGCTCTATAAGGCCAAAAGGACCATCTGCCAACTGTCAGTGAACTCTCAAAGATCAAGCATCTCCTCTAGGAATGAAAGAGGTAAAAAGATGGCAGCGACTTTTTTGTACCATGGTTAATTAAAATCAGAATCCAATTTCAGATGCCATAAAGTGGATGTTTAAAGAACTAAGCTCTGGTGCCATATTGCTTGGGTTTAAATGCTGGCCACACACTGTTAACATGAACTCCGTTTATCATTCTTATGTTTCACTTTTCTCATCTTTGTATGTTAACATTCATACCTCAGAGTTGCTGTGAAGATTGCCTTAGTTAATACAGGCAAAGAATTCAAGAAGTGCTTGACCCATATTAATAATTCAATAAATGTAGGTTTGGCACAGGTAATGCTGATTTTTTATTACAAAATATTTTATTACAAAATCATAAGCATGTAATTCTGTAATATAACAATATCACACTCAAGCACACCATATGACATTTTAGGTGAAATGTTCAAATTAAAACTATAAATTATTACACCCATATTATGACCCCACCAACCACACTCAAAGAGGCATTCCTTCTGCTGCATCCTGTAAAATTTATATTATTCATAGGTGTAAACTAAGGACTATATTTGTTTAAGCATCGACCTGTGACCAGGACATTCATTCTTTTTGTAGAACATTTCTTCCTTCTGTAATTAGAGATACCAGTCCATTTTCTACAAGAATGCTGTATCAGAATCAGGGTCTTATTTTTAATTGTCATAATCATGTCTTGAGCTAACACATCATATATGCAATCTCTTTCTTATTTCTAAAATTATATTAGTGAAAAAAATTAACAAAAAAGAACATGCTGAATATTACATAGTCTTACCTACTTTCTTCACTCAAGGACTGCCTTAGAAGTCTGTTCTTATCAGTTCTCTTTTACTCAAGATAAAATGTTTATAGTAATATCTTCCCACCCAAATAAAAGTGTATGACATAGTTACACAGATGACAAGGCAATCTGGGATGATTAGAATTATCAAATCTGGGACAGATTACCATTAAAACAAAGGTAAGAAACACAAGGCCCAAGGGCCAAATCCAGCCCTCAACCTTGTTTCTATCCGGCAGCAGTGCCTAGCTCTCGCTTACCTGTCAAGGAGCAGTTACATTTATACAGTCCTAAAATTACATTCGGCCCTTTGAAGGCAACCATGAAGCTGACGTGGCCCCTGGTGAAAATGAGTTTGACACCCCTGGTCTAAAAGATTTGATACAGAGAGTGAACTTGGAGAAATCAAACAAGAAAATGGTAAAATAAATGTAGAAGGTATTTTAGATTTATGGTTTGACAAAAGACAAAATTAAGAGTGAATTTGTTGAATAATATATGGAACTGAGACAAACAAAACAACCTACTAAATATATATATGTATAAATATATGTATATTTATACTATATGTCTATAAATGTACGTGTATGTATTATATATATAAACACTTTTTTAGTATATTTAATTTCTGGAAACCTATTCCCTTCCATTACTTGGAGCAAAACTCTAATCTAGACAAATCTTTCATTAATTTCAAATATATTAAATCCATCAAGTGTATCCACATAAATGATAAACTAGCTGGTAACACATAAAGAATGGGCAAGCAAAGGTAAGCTGGTAAAAAGCTGCCACACAAATGTAGCTACAGTACAGTGAAGTCTGCCTAACTTGACACAAGACCAAATCCTTTTAGCCACCTGCAATAATTTCCCAGTGATCTGTGACTCAAGAAATAAAACCAACTTAGATCTATCAGTGAAAAAAGCAGTGTAAAACTAGGCCTCTTATCCAAAGTGAAAATGAAAACTGAGAAATACCATACCAGGGAGCTTTCCCCAACACCCAGCTTCAAAGTCCAGAGAAGAGAAATCCTTTTTGGAAAGCTTCGGAGATATAATTACTTAAACTTTGTTTATAGTGGCACAATCAAGTCTTTTCTGTTCTTACCTTGCCAAAAAGTAAAACGCTAATGGATTAGGAACATCAACAACTGAAATACAGAAAACCTTCGAGTAAAAGGATGCCAAGAAGTATGAATGTTTCTATTCCCTTCTTTGTGTTAGCAGCTGGACTCCACATTACTTTCTGTCAGCTTTACCCAAGCTCTCCCTTTTGAAAGGTCACTTTCGTCAGTTTCTTTCAAGTTTCCACTTGCTTCGAATTAATAGTATTATTGAATATGCTGTCAGGAGTTTCTGCTATTTTTTTTTTTACTTCTATCACCTACCTAGTTTTCTTAATATAAGTGATCTTCAACTTATTTATTAACAAACTTTATAATCTGCCTCACAAAGGAACGTTCTGCAGTCATTCAGTTAAACATAATTAGATCTGTGACCATGCTTCACCTGTAAACATTCACTGCGAGGCCTTTTACAACCTATTTTAAATGGAAAATGCTACAATTTTGAATTTCCCTACTATATTTCCATGAAAATAACTGTTCTTTCTCATGAACAAATTATTTTAAAAATAAAAATAAGTACCTGATTTTGCATCGATGCTGTTTTATTTTCCTTTTTATGTATGTCCCTAATATTAACAAATAATTACATATGCCAGTTACTTGCCATAAACTGGTTTACATGTGGGGAACTCTGAATGATGATGGCTGGCAGATTCCAGGTTTATGAAGCTCAGATGCTTTAATGACCATGACCATGTTGCCAAACCACTTGTACTGGACTCTGAGCTTCTCCCCGAAATTGCAGTCATCTTTCGATAACCTCCTGGTTATCCCATTCCGTACTATCCTCATTTCTAACCATCGTACAATCAGATCCTTTTTCCTATGAAGATATGCACCTTACCCGCCTCCTTCCCTTACTGACCAGGATAAGTGGTCTGGCTGCATGTGTTCTTTATGTTTTGCTTTTATCTTGGTATCAGTTCCCCTCACCTCAAGTCTCTGTTCCCTGTAGGACAGGCTACCCCTGCTTTCCCCATAAAGAAAATTTAAAACGCCACAGAGAAATACAAACCTCATGATTATATATATATATATATATATATATATATATATATATATATATATATAGTATTGTTGTACTTCAGGCATGTATTAAGCACTAAACATAAAATATCCTGTCATATAAGCAGGATATGACCACCTTGCCTAGGAAAGAATTTTAATTTTTATGATGTAGCAGTAATAAACATGGTAAGCACATATTACTTATCAAGATAGTATATTATTTCATAATGGTAGTTAATTTAGAAGCAAATCATCACAGCTTAAAAGAAGACAGCTAAAACTGCTTAGACAACAATTCTTAAACTTTGTGTATACATAAACCAATTCTAGGACTAATAGAATGACAAAAAGTGGTGTTGCTATTAAGCATTGACATTTCTGAGTACCAAATAGAATTTACTCCATGTTCTAATGCAGTCAGCTTCATTATAAAACAATAATGGAGCTCTGAACTAGTTATACAATAATTTTTAATGACAAAGTAATTCTGACTTTAATTAAAATTACATTAAGGTTAGCATAAAAATATAATTCATCTATAATATCGCTTATCACTTATATCTAAAGTAAATATTTTGATATATATTTCAATGTGTTTGCAAAATTCTTTATTTTAAAAATTAATATATGTTGGCCATAATAAATTTAGAAAATATAGAAAAGTTAAACATGTACACTGATTTCCCATAACACTAATGCATAGTAACAATGCTGATAATAACTTCATATATCCTTCTAATCATTGCATGGGTAGGAATAACTCATACCTAGCAATAAAACATAGAAGGAATATGTGTTATGTACAATATAACCTATTTTTCCTACTTGAAAATAGCTACTGAACCTCTCTTCCCCATGTGTCATTTTGTACTATGCTATCTACTTACAGCCTCATGATCTCACAACTGTTCTGCACACCATCCTTAGTAGTATTTTTTGGATACCAGAAAACTTGTAAAAGTATTACTTAATTTCTGTTTTTAAATTATACGCTTTCTATTTTAAACATTTTTAGTTCACTTTTAACCTATATGAAACATTTACTTAGCTTTAACTATGGACAACTTATTTCAGTGTTCACTGCCAGTTTTTCTAAATTTTCTCTTCAAAAACACTAATTTACTTCATTTCCCATTAATTGATATAATTATTTCAAAATTAATAAATAATTTTATGATGTCCACATATTTAAGTATATCATTTGTTGGCCCTCACTAAACAATAAGTTAGTTAAGTATAAAAATATTGGGTACAAGCTTTTATGTCCCTAAACTCTGCACTTTTAATCTTAATTCATTATTGCAGAAGAAAATTCTGTTGCCATTCTGCTAACTCCTTTTAAAATCAACATGTCTTTTCAACTTGGATACTTTTTGTAGTATTTTCCCTTTGTGTTATTATCACTTCTTGTTAAATCTACTGAAACATAAAATTTTTAATTTGAAAAAAAATATGATTTTTTCATGTGGAGAATAATTTCTTACATTATATCTTTGATTAATTTTCTTAAAAAAAAAGCATTTGTTCTGATTTCTTTCTATCCTGAATGTTACTTTAGGTTATTGTCATAGATATAATATTTCCCATATATATTAGATACAATATAATTGTATCTAATACAATATAATATTTCCCATATATATTAGATAGAATATAATTGTGACTTCATTAAGCTATTTCTGACTTGTATTACAAAATGTCTTCAAACCTCTATCTTCTTCTTTATTAACAGTTAAATAAAATAATATCTATTCAGATATAATATTTGCAAATCAATAATACACATGTAGGAAGATTCCACGTTACCTCATGTTTTAACCTACAGGTCAGCAAACTTTTCTGCAAGGAGCCTAATAGTGAATATTTGAAACTTTGAATGTCATATAGTGTCTATGACACCTACTCAACTCCATCACTATAGCCAAAGACAATACGTAAACACATGAACTTGGTTGTATTCCAATGAGACCGTATGTACAAAAAAACAAATAAGCAGGCCAAACTCGGTCTGCAAGACATGGTTTGCCAACTCCTGCTCTAATATATAAAGTGCTATTGGCCCTCTGTGTTTAACTGAGAACAAGTTGACATGCACAGATCCTAATACAGTGACCTACCTCTAGCAAACAAGGATTGCCTAGTGTAGCACTTCTCTGTTAACCCAGGAAGCTCTTCTAGTCCCAGTACATTTTCCTGATATTTGAACTTATACATGCTAAAAAAACTTAATACCCTGGAATATGCTACTCTCATAGATCTTCAGCCTATCTGCCTATCCTGATTATAATGCTACACTTCTGGGAACCATTTATCCAAAATGCAAACTCACAAAACTAGGTAATTTTCTGGTTACCATTTCTATTAATTACATATTATCAAAAACTTAGTAGCTTAAAATGACACATATCTATTGTCCCACAATTTCCTGGTGAGGTATTTGGTTCTTCTGTTTAAGTCCTCAAAAGACTGCAATCAAGATATTGGCTAAGCGTTGCTCTCATCTGAAGATGTGACTGGGGAAGAACCCACTTCTAAGTTCACTCAATTCTTTCTTTGCAGTTGTAGGAGGACTGAGGGCTCCTTCTTTCTGGCTGTTGGCTAGAGGCAACCCTCAGCTCCTACAGTCTGTCTGCAATTCCTTACTATGTATGGGTGCTTTCCCAAAATGAGGACCTCCTTTTTTAACCCAGCAAGAAGAGTCTCAAAAGTGAGTTTACTAGAAGAGGGAGTTTCATGTAAGGTAACTTGATCATGAGAATGACTTTATATCACTTTTGTCACATTCTATTGCTTAGAACCTGGCCTAAACCCCGAGAGGCAGGAATAATAGAGGCAAGCATAAAAGGTATCTGTAATGCCATTGACTCTAAGCCTCTAATTTAGGAAATAAAGAACAATAAATGTACAAAATATTTTCTACTTTTTTAGTTTCCTCTGTTTTATAGGAAGTCTATGTATTACTGTAATTGTATGTTTTGAAGTTTTAAAGCTAATTTCCTAATTTGGAAAATAGGTTGTGTATTAGTCAACATTTGGGCTATCGTAAAATCTATCTTTTCTAATCTTCAAAATTTTTAGTGATGGAATTTTAAAAGTTGAGTCAAAGACATTTCTTAGCCAGATGACATTATATTTTTTTATTTTTATAAGATCCATATAACTTTGAGGCCTTTTATTTATTTTATTTTTATTAATTTATTTTAAATTATAATTGACAAACAGTATTATATTAGTTTCATGTGTACAATGTAATGATTCAACATTTCTATACAAGCAAAGTGATAGTCACAGTAAGTCTAGTACCTGTCTGATACCACACATAGTCATTACAATGTCATTGGCTCTATTCCCTGTGCTGTGCATTGCATCCCCATGACTTATTTTATAACTAGAAGTTTGTACTTCTTAATCCAAGTGACATTGTAAAGCAGAGATATCTAGGCCTATTCAATTCTAAATGGAGGATTTTATTTTAATCATCTTGTCAAGAAGGCAGAATTTTCCTGCATCAGTTTCATGGAAATAAATTCCTTTTAGGTAGGAACTGCTCAAGCATGATGGTTCGAATCCAATGGTATCATCATAATCTGGTAACAGAATAGCTTGACAAAATGACCTGTGCTTACTAAGGTTTGCCAAAGCACACTCATTATGTTTGGAAGTTATCTTGACAAGGCTAGTTCACATATGCTCATATTTCAAGCTATTGTAGCTCTGATACTTACTAAAAAGGCAAAGGACAAAAACATAAGTCAGAATGACTTGGCTAAATGAAGTTCAAGGATAAGTAACTGGCTCTTATTAAAACTTGAATCAGTTGTCTCCTGATTTTATGTTCTTGAATCATGTTATTCTTTAAGCTGCCTAGTTTATCAGTTTTTAACAAAATAGATGTTTTCTGAAGAATGTAGCTTATATGTTTTGCTCTCTTTAGAAATTTAAGGCAAATGATACATAACATCTGCAAATTCAGATATATATAACATTCCCTTTATCCTCTCATCTACATTTGTAGAAGTGGTTTAATTTATAATTAGCTCTAACTTTTCTCCTCAAAACATTAATTATTCCTTTAAAAACACATGTAAATTATCCAAGATTATTTTTACCTTTGAACCTGTTAATATTCTTGTTATGATTTAAAAGAAAAAATGTATCTTCCTAAAAATTAGTTATCTTACACATTCACTCCTAACATTGATTTTTAAAATTTTATTGAATTGGTTAATTGGGTCTTTTATATCTAATTACTATCAACCTTATTTATAGAAAAAAGCATTATGAAATATATTAGACATCTTTAAAGACTAAATATTTGTATACAAAACCTATGTATTCACAACCCAGTTTACACATAATGTGTGTAAACCATAAGTATTGCTCCCAGAAATCTCATTTCCTTCTTCCATTCATCATACTTAACCAATTTCAAAAATTGAGCTTTCTCATCTATTTCTTTAAAAAAAATTTCTGCTTAAGTATGTACATATAAAACCTGTTATTGTTTTATATAAATTGTTATGAAGTATATTCTCAGACATATAACATTATGCAGCTCTCTTATTTGTTCAATATTACATTTCTGAGATTTACTGATATTATTTGTAAACAATAATTTATTTTCACTTCTCTATATAAATTCATTATGTTAATATGAAGAGCTACAGTTTCAATGTCCTGTTGATGGACATTTAATTTTCCATCACTTTTTTCACTATTTAAAAGCACTGCTATTAGAAACATTCTTATCTATCAGTACAAATGGGTGAAAAAATGTTTGTGGTCTATAACTTTAGGTGGAATTACTAAATCATATATTAAGTGCATCTTCAAATTTGGCCAATATGCCAAATTGTTTTTCAATTTATACCTACTTAATGAATTACAATTACCAATTTTATGATATGTGTTTCTGTGCATTCTTCAATGTATTTTATTAACTCTTTAATTTCTTTTATTTAGGGTATGAGGTTGGAATTTTTGTGTTTAACATAGTAATTAATCACTGTAAAACTATTTTTGTCTAAGATACTGTTTTCTTAGTTACTAGAGCTTTATATTATAACTTAATATTTGCTAGGTTGTGCCTTACTAAATTATTCTAGCGCAAAATTTTTTGGCTGCTCTTAGTCATTTGCTTTTTATATCATGGTGAGAATTCACTTGCCAAATTAAAAAAAAACCTGAAATCTTGTTTTTTTAAAGATTTTAATTTTATTTAATTTTAGAAAGAGGGTAAAGGAGGGAGGAAAGAAGGAGAAAAACATCCATTGGCTGCCTCTTGCACACCTCCAACAGGAGACCTGGGCCACAACCCACCCATGTGCCTACACTAGGAATCGAATGAGTGGCACTGCGATTTGTGGGATAACCCCCAACCCACTGAGCCACACCAGTCAGGGCCTGAAAGAATCTTTATTGGAGCTGTGAAAATTTTATGAAGTAATATGAGGATAATCATCAGGCTTATGATATTTTTCTTCTCATAAATATGTTAAACATTTCAATATAGAATTTATTTTTAACATATTTAATAAAGCCTTTAATGTTCTTCAAAAACATTACACGGCTATTGTTGGAATTTTCCTGAGATATTTTATAATGACTATTGCTATTATAAATGGCATTTTATGTATTTAAATGGTTCTTAATGATGTGTTAAAATGCATTTTTATTTTTTAAATTTATTTTTATTAAGTTCAGAAAATTTACTAATTACTGTTACTAATCATACCAATTTGTCAATAGGATCTCATGCTTTTTATAGTGGTGAATAATGGTGAATGCCAAAAGATTTCTTGATGTATTTTAGGGCCTTTCAAAATTGTATATCTTTTATTACCTTTTTGTGTTCAAACATATAGGTCCACCAGTACCATGTTCAAACATATAGGTCCACCAGTACCATATTACCATGGAGATGGTAATAATGGACTTCATTTTGTTTCTATTTGGCCAAGGTACCTTTACCTTACACTTGCAATTTTTTTATATTTTTGGTTGTTTAGTTTATAAATAGCATATAAACAGATTTCACATTTAATCTAGTCTAAACGTTCTGCATTTTAATTAAGTGTTATTTCCATATGGATTTATATATTAAATGTTAGTCAATGCCACATATTGTATTGCTGTTCTGAAAATAGATCACATCCATAGCAACTTTCCTCTTTATTAGTCAGAATAAGATGATTAATTAGTAGAAACAATTATGAATTTTCAATGACTTAAAGTAAAAATCTACTGTTTAGTTTTGTTTTGTTCTACTCACAAAATGTGCCATATCCAAATAACTTCCAAAATAGCTCTATTCAGTAATGTAACTCAACAATCCAAATTATTCATCTTCAGACCCACCATCTCAAACAAGTCCACCTCCAAGATTGCCACAAATTAGAAGAGAGATATAAAAGTGCCCATAGACCATTTACTTCCCTAGGCTGAAAGTGGTATAAGTAACTTTCTCTCTTATTTCATGGTCCAGAATGAGTCAGCTGGTCCAGACTGAGAAGAGTCACCTGGAGGTCTGAGGTGGGTAATAGAGCATTTAATAGTGACCACTAGTGATTTCACATAAAATCCTGATGGAATTTTTAAGTGTCATAATGTTATATATGGTAAATAGGAAGAATAGACAAGATAATGATATTGAAACTTCTTTGCTAATAGCAAGCCTTTTGATTTGTTTACAACTTTCTTTGTGTCAGTCAGGAACACTTTAAAATCTTTTTTGTTTCTCATTATTAGCTTCAATTTTTCTTTTTTAAAATTTTTTATTGTTGGTTACTTACAGTTGTCCCATTTTTCCCGTTACTCTCCCGTGCCCTACCCACACGCCACCTCCCATATTCAATTTCCCCTCCCCCTGTTGTCTTTGTCTATGAGCCCTTTATACATGTTCCTTGACTTTCCCCTTCCCCTTCTTTCCCCCGTTATACCTCTCCTGACTCCCCTCTGATCACTGTCAGTTTATTCTTTATTTCTATGTCTCTGGTTCTGTTTTTTGTTTTGTTGATTAGGTTCCACTTATACATGAGACCACATGGCATTTGTCTTTCACCACTTGGCTTATTGTATTTAGCATAATACTCTCCAGTTATTATCTTAATGTATTTTTTCTATCATTATTTAGTCCCCTTACATCCTCCCACAATCATCACACTGTTGTCCATGTCCATGAGTCATCTTTCCTTTTTGCTCAATCCCTCACCCATCCTGCTGTCACCCTATTCCCTCTCTGTGAGACTGTCTGTATTTTGCTTGTCAGTTCAGTTTGTTCATTAGATTCCACATATGAGTGAAATCATATGGTATTTGCCATTTTTTATCTGGCTTATTTCACTTACCATAATGTTCTCTAGGTCCATCCATATTGTCAAAAAGGATCAAATTTTCTTCTTTTTTTACAGCTGAGTAGAATTCCATTGTGTAAATACCCCATAGTTGTTGTTTTATCCACTCATTTACTGGTGGACACTTGGGCTGCTTCCATGTCTCAGCAATTGTAAATAACACTGCAATGAGCATAGGGGTGCTTATGTTCTTACAAATTAGTGTTTTAGTTCCTTCATAATATACTCCCAGAAGTCCTATCTCTGGGGCAAAAGGCAGATCCATTTTTAATTTTTTGAGCTATCTCCATACTGTTTTCCACAGTGGCTTACCAGTCTGCATTCTAACCAACAAGTACACAAGGGTTCCCCTTTCTCCACATCCTCGCTGGCACTTATTGACAGCCATTCTGACAGGTATGAGATACCTCATTGTGGTTTTAATTTGCCTTCCTCTGATGATTATTGACATTGAGCATCTCTTCATATGTCTATTGGCCATCTATATGGAAAAGTGTCTATTCAGGTCCTTGACCCATTTTTAATAGGGTTGTTTGGGGTTTTTTAGTGATGAATATTCTAACTTCTTTATAAATTTTGTATATTAACCCCTTATAAAATATAGTGATGAATATGCTCTCCAATTCTGGGGTTGTCTTTTTATTTTGTTGATGTTTTCTTTTTTTGTGCAAAAGCTTTTAGTTAATGTAGTCCCAATTTTGTTGTTGTTTTTTGTTGTTTTTTTTCCCTTGCCTGAAGAAATATGTCTGATAAGCTAGGAGCAATGTCTGAAATGTTACTGCTTGTTTTCTTCTATGATTTTTATGGTTTCAGGTCTAACATTTAACTCTTTAATCCATTTTGGATTTATGCTTGTATATGGTATAAGAAGATGGTCCAGTTTCATTTTTCTCCATGTATCTGTCCAATTTTCCCAAAACCATTTACTGAATAAAATATCTTTAGCCCATTGTATGGGCTTATTTCCTCTGCCACATATTAATTGACTATAAAGGTGTGGGTTTATTTCTGGGCCCTCTATTCTGATCCATTGATCTGTGTATCTGTTTTTATGCCAGTACCATGCTCTTTTAATTAGTTTGATATTAGGTAGGCTAATTCCTTTATTAGCATAGTACTGGATACCCTAGCCATAGCAATCAGACAAGAAGAAGAAATAAAAGGCATCTAAATTGGAAAAGGAGTAATAAAACTGTCTTTGTTTGCAGATGACATGATACTGTTCATAGAGAACCCCAATTATTCCACCAAGAAAGTACGAGAAATTATAAATGAATTCAGCAAAGTAACAGGCTACAAAATTAATATCTGGAAATCATTTGCAATTTTATATGCCAGTAATGAACTAACAGAAAGGAAAGTTAAGAAAATAATCTCATTCACAATTGCTTCAAAAATAATAAAGTACTTGAGAACATACCTAACCAAGGATGTAAAAGACCAAGACTTGAAAAATTATAGAACACTGAAGAAAGAAATTGAAGAAGACACAAATGGGTGGAAGCACATACCACATTCATGATAGGAAGTATTAACATTATTAAAATGTCTACACTGCCCAAGGGAATGTATAGATTCAATGCATATCCTGTCAAAATTCTAATGATTATATCACAGAACTAGAACAAATATTTTTAAAAATTATATGGAACCACTAATGTCTCTGCATGGCAACAATGATTCTAAAGTATTTTTAATGTAGAATTTAAACATTTCTTGCAAAATTTTTGCCCAATTTATCTTAATAATTACTATATAAATGAGACACTTTTTGCATCATATTTTATAGCTATTAGAATATGCTAATTTTTATACTACCATAATATTATCTTTACTTGATTCTCTGTAACTTGTTACTTATCCTCCTTCAAAGTATATGTCTTATATTTTCCTCTAATTTTATTGGATAATGGCTTCAGAAAATTTTTGAATAATATTATTAATAGAGTGTATTTTTGTCTCATTATTTACCTTAGTGAAAATGCTTGTAGTATCTATCCATTGTGAATAATATCACCCTTTGAGTAAAGATCACTACATTTATCATGCTAAGGAGAACTTTATCTATTCTTATTTCTTTAATTTTTAAGAGTGTTTTTCATTAAGTCAGGGGATTAAATTTTGTAAAAGGACTTCTTACCATACACAGAAAAGCCCAGATGGTATTTTCATACTTTCCAAATAATTTAAATTATGTTAACATATACCTCACTATTGAATAGTCTACTCCTGAACTAAACCCCACTCAATTACATTATAAAGTATTCCAGGATTTCTGCTAATGTTTTACCATTATTTAATCAAAACACAATATTTAGCCCTGGCTGGCGTAGCTCAGTGGATTGAACATGGGCTGAGAACCAAAGGGTTGCCAGTTCGATTCCCAGTCAGGGCACATGCCTGAGTTGCAGACCAGGTCCCCAGTATGGGGCGTGGGATAGTCAACTGAGGCAATCGCACATTGATATTTCTCTCCGTCTCTTCCCTTCTCTCTAAAAATGAATAAATAAAATCTTTTAAAAATATTTATTTTATAGCTTTATTAACATACAATTGACAATTTAAATTTGTATACATTTAAAATTTACAACTTGGTGATTTAATATAGATTGCAAAATAATCACCACACTCAAGAAAATTAACATACTGTTTACCTCATATAGTTATAATCTTTTTATGTGTGTGTGATGAGAACACTTAAGTTCTAATTGCTTAACAAATTTCCAGTATGCAATTCAATATGATTAACTATAGTCACAGTGTTATACATTAGATCTCCAGAAATTATCTATCTTGCATAATTGAATTTTGTTCCACTTGACCAACATCTCCTTTCCCCTTTATCCAGTCCTAGTGACCCCATTCTACTCTCTGCTTTTATGAGCTTGACTATTTCCAAATTCACATGGTAATGAGATCATACAGTATTTGTTTTTCTATGTTCGACTTATTTCATGTAGCACAATGTCTTTCAGGTTCATCCACCTTGTTGCAAATGGAAGAATTTCCTTCTTTTTAAGGATGAATTATATTTTATTGTATATATAGATATGTTTCTTAATTCATTCATTAACATTTCTTTCCACATTATTCATATATGTATCTCTTTTATATTTTTATCTTTAATGATCTTTTTCAATTTTTAAATATTTTTAATTTATTTTTACAGAGAGAGGAAGGGAAGGAGAAAGAGGAGAGAAACATCAATGTGTTATTGCCTCTTGTGTGCCCCCCACTGGGGACCAGGCCTGCAACCCAGGCATGTACCCTGACTGGGAAATGAACTGGTGACCTTTTGATTCGCAAGCCAGTGCTCAGTCTACTGAGCCACACCAGCTAGGGCTACATTTTTAATACTAAAATAAGAATTGTTATCAAATTTATGCCTAAATGGTGAGAATAATCCAGAAATTTTATAATTTATGTTCTAAATGTCCTTTTATGTTAAATATTTTACAGCATTTTTTTTTTTAATTTTGTGAAACCAGTTGAGGTTAGAGCTTTTTGGGAAAGGAATGATCATTGCTTTGAAATGTTCTTACTTCTCCAGTGCAAATTCTCTCCCTCTCTCTCTCTCCATATACATGGAGATCTTTTTAAGTTTTGATCTTCATTTTCTTAAATAAGCCCCTTTAATATTTCATTTTATAATAGTTTGGTGATGATAAATATTTATAATATTATATAGTTATAAACTGTATAGTAGTTTTCAAGTTTGTTACCAAGGGGCTCCATAGTTTTTACTTTAGCAATAGGTTGTTATAAAACTAATATTTCTGTATAATTAGCCCCAATAGAACCTGATCTTTTAAAGAAGGTTTTTCCCTAATCGTGCTTCTCTCTAGTTTCTTAGGCTGTTGGATCTAGTGATAATAGCACTTGCCTTCCTGAAGTGCTGTAATCATATTTGAATGTGTGTATATTTTACTCCAGTTTCTGACATCTGCTATCTATACAATAGGTTTCTAGAGATGGTGAAGGACTATCATGTAAATTTTGTTCAGAGTAGTTCCCTGTTAGGATGGATTTCCCTTCTGAGAGTGAATATTTGCTGAAAGTTTCTGAGCTGTACCATTACAAAGCTTCTTCACACATCTTCTTTCCCACAGAACTGTAATGACTTGTTCAGGCTTCCTAAATGGATCCTTTGGTCTCAGATGCCTTTGTTATCACTCAATGGTAGTTGGAGTTTTGAGTTCAGTCTGTCTTCTCACTGCACTGAAAATGGACTAAATGTTTGGGTTTTTTTACTAAAAATAATTTCAGAGCTGTTTTAGATTCACAGTAAAATTGTCGGGAAAATATGGAAATTGCCCATACACCCCTGCCCCCAATATACATAGCCTCTTTCATTATCAACACCTTCACCAGAATTATGCATTTGTTAGATTTGATGAATCTACACTAATTCATCATTATCATGCTGAGTCCATAGTTTACAAGGTTCATTCTTGCTGTTATACATTTTGTGGGTTTGCAAAGATGTATAATGACTTATATTCATCATTACAATATCACACAGAAGATTATTAGTGCCCCCCAAGCTCTCTGTGTCCCATTTTTTTTAGCCTTCCCTTGCCTCCCCAATCCCTGCCAACCACTAATCGTTTTCCTGTCTGTGTAGTATTATTACCTTCTTTGTAGTGTACTATAGCTGGAACCATACAGTACATAGCCATTCCAGATTATCTTCTTTCGCTATCATAATATGTATTTAGAATTCCTTCATATCTTTTCATGGGTTGATAGTTCACTTATTTTTAGTGTTGAAAAGTATTCCATTGTCTGGATGTGCCACAGTTTATGTATCTGTTTATCAATTAAAGGACATTTTTATTGCTTCCAAGTTTTGAGTTATGAATAAAGCTGATATAAATATCCAAGTGCAGGGATTTTTGTGATTGTAAGTTTTCAACTCCTTTGAGAAATACAAATGAGCATGATTGCTAGATTGTATAGAAAGAATATGTTTAATCACTGGAGATATATATATACATATATATATATATATATATATGTATATATATATTCCTTCATACACACACACACAAAAACACACATATATAAAACTATTACATTTGTCCCAAATTTCCCCCTTTGGTCCCCTCTACCTGGTATCCCCCATTTCCTCCAGCAATCCCCACACTTAGTTCATGTCCATGGGTCAGGCATATAAATTCTTTGGCTTCTCCATTTCCTATACTATTTTTAACATTTCCCCCATCTATTCTGAACCTACCAATGTGTACTTCGTAATGTCTATACCTTTTCCCCCATTCTCCCCCTTCGCCCTCCCTCCTGGTAACCTCAAAATGATCTCTATATCTATGATTCTGTTTCTGCTCTGGTTGTTTGCTTAGTTTGCTTTTTATATTCAATTTCTGATGGTTGTGAATTTATTGTCATTTTAATATTCATAATTTCATCTTCTTTTTCTGAAATAAGTCCCTTTAACATTTCATGTAATAATGGTTTGGTGATGATTAACTCCTTTAGCTTTACCTTGTCTGGGAAGCACTTTATTTGACCTTCCATTTTAAATGATAGCTTTCCTGGGTGGAGAATCTAGGCTGCAGGCCCTTGTTTTTCATCACTTTGAATATCTATTGCCAGTCCCTTCTAACCTGCAAGGGTTTCTTTTGAAAAATCAGTTAACAGTCTTTTGGAAACTCCTCTGTAGGTAACTATCTGCTTTTTTCTTGATGCTTTTAAGTTTTTTATCTTTACCTTTGGCATTTTAATTATGATGTGTCTTGGTGTATACATCTTTGTGTTCATCTTGTTTGTGTCCATCTGTGCTTCCTGGACTTGAATGTCTATTTTCTTCAGCAAATTCAGGAAGTTTTCTTTCATTATTTTTTCAAATAAGTTTTAAATTTCTTGATCTTCCCCTTCCTCCTTCTGGCACCCCTATGAGTCAAATTTTGATGCATTTGATGTTGTCCCAGAGGCTCCTTATCCTATCCTCATTGTTTTTGAATTATTTTTTCTTCTTGCTGTTCTGATTGAATGTCTATTTCCTCCTTATGTTCCAAATCATTGATTTGATACTTGGTTTCATCCACTGCACTGTTGATTCTCTGTAAATTTTATTTGTTTCACGTACTGTAACTTTCATTTTTGCCTTGGTCTTTTTTATATGGCGAAAATATCCAGTGAATTCCTTGAGCATTTTAATAGCCTGTGTTTTAGACTCTGCACCTGACAGATTGCTTATCTCCATTTTGTTTAGCTTTTCTTTTCTGGAGTTTTGTTCTGTTCTTTCATTTAGGCCATATTTTTTGTCTCCTCATTTTGGCAGCCTCCATGTGTTTGTGTCTATGTATTTGGTAGAGCTTCTTTGACCCCCTGTCTTAGTAGCATGGCCTATTGTAGAAAAGCACACCCCTAATTTGGAGGGAGTGGAGCCTTAGGTAAACATCAGGGCAAGGCAGCCTCTGTGAACCAGGTTGGTGGATTCTCAAATATAGTGTCTCCACTCTGTGGATCTATATGTGGGAGGGCTCATAAAAGAGATGATAGCTGCTGCCTGACCTTTGGAGTTTTGTCCAGGAGGAAGCTGTCCCCCAGTATTCACCCTGATGCCAAACACCAGTTTCTCCCTGAGTACCACTAGTACACCCCTAGCTGGTTCCAGATGCTGGAGCCCAGAGGGACAGAGTCTGTGTAAGTCAGAAGTCCCTTTTAAGCTGTTTATGAGAGACACCTGAGAATTCTACAGTTTCTTCCACTGGTCCAAACCCCACTGGTTTCTACAGTCAAAAGTCGTGGGGACTTATCTTCCTGGCACTGGAACTCTGGGCTGGGTTGTCTGGTGTGAGGCTGGGATCCCTCATCCCCAAGGAATCACTCTCAGATTTTATCCACTACATGTAGGTGTGGAACTGCCCATTCCTCCTCTCCATGTCTGCAGCCCTCCTGCCCTTCTTGATGAATGTGACATCTTTAATCCCTTGGTTATTGGTCCATATGACTCATTTTTCTGATGAATCTGGGTAATGGCTGTTTTGTATTTTAGTTATAATTTTTGCTGTGGTTGTATGAGGAGGCAAGCCATGTTTACCTATGCCTCCAATTTGACCAGAAGTCTCTAATCACTGGATTTTAATCAGTATTCTTCTGGTTGCTTTGCATGGGAGACTTTAGAACTTAGTATCACCATTTATGTTTCTAACTAGAACCAAAATTCTTCCTTAAGTCCTCTTCAATGATATATCTCAAAATTAAAAATCTGATG
>PVKM010015770.1:0-27536 GCA_004027735.1 Carollia perspicillata | reverse complement strand
AAAAAAAAAAAAGCCCAAATGAAAGAACAGATCAAAGCTCCAGAAAAAATACAACTAAGCGACAAAGAGATAGCCAACCTATCAGATGCACAGTTCAAAACACTGGTGATCACGATGCTCACAGAATTGGTTGATTTTGGTCTCAAATTAGATGAAAAAATGAAGGCGATGCTAAGTGAAATGAAGGAAAATGCTCAGGGAACCAATAGTGATGGGAAGGAAACTGGAACTCCAATTAATGGAGTGGACCAGAAGAAAGAAAGAAACAACCAAACAGAAAAGAATGAAGAAACAAGAATTCAAAAAAATCAGGAGAGGCTTAGGAACCTCCAGGACAACTTTAAATATTCCAACATCCGAATTATAGGGGTACCAGAAGGAGAAGAGGAAGAGCAACAAATGGAAAAGTTATTTGAACAAATAATAAAGGAGAACGTTCCCAATCTGGCCAAGGAAATAGACTTCCAAAAGTCCAGGAAGCTCAGAAAGTCCCAAAGAAGTTGAGCCCAAGGAGGAACACATCAAGACACATCATAATTACATCACCCAAGATTAAAATGAAGGAGAGGATCCTAGAAGCAGCAAGAGAAAAGGAGGCAGTTACCTACAAAGGAGTTCCCATCAGACTGTCAGTTGATTTCTCAAAAGAGACCTTACAGGCAAGAAGGGACTGGAAAGAAGTATTCCAAGTCATGAAAGGCATGGACCTACAACCAAGATTGCTCTATCCAGCAAAGCTTTCATTTAGAATGGAAGGGCAGATAAAGTGCTTCTTGGATAAGGTCAAGTTAAAGGAGTTCATCATCACCAAGCCCTTATTTTATGAAATGTTGAAGGGACTTATCTAAGAAAAAGAAGGAAAAAAATATGTACAGTAAAATGACAGCAAACTCACAATTATTAACAACCACACCTAAACAAAAACAAAAACAAACTAAGCAAACAACTAGAACAGAAACAGAATCACAGAAATGGAGATCACATGGAAGGTTAGCAACAGGACAATCAGAGGAGGAGAGAGGGGGAAAAGGTACAGAGAATAAGCAGCATAGATGGTAGGCAGAAAATAGACAGGGGGAGGGTAAGAATAGTATGGAAAATGTAGAAGCTAAAGAACTTATAAGTACGACACATGGACATGAACTAAAGGGAGTGAATAGGGGTGGGAGGGGGGCACAGTGGAGGGGAGTACAGGGGGGGAAATGGGACAACTGTAATAACATAATAAAATGTACTTTTTAAAAAATGTCTTAAAAGAAACATGAAAAATCTCCAGACAAAAAGCTAAATGAGATAAAGGCAAGTGATGTACCAGATATAAAGTTAAAAAAAATGGTTATAAGAATGCTCAAAAAATTTAGTGAGAACTTCAACAATATGAAAAAGGAGCCCAGCAGGCTCCTTTTGAGCGTCAGCCTGTGAACCAAGAGTGGATTGAGCACCAGTCTGTGAACCAAAGGGTCTCTGTTTCAATTCCCAAACAGGGCACATGCCAGGGTTGCAGGCCAGGTTCCCTGGTGTGGGGCATGTGAGAGGCAACCACACAATGTTTCTCTCTCTCTCTCTCTTTCTCCTTCCCTTCCCCTCTGTCTAAAAATAAATTTAAAAAATCCTTTTAAAAACATCTTTAAAAAAAAGGAAAATGACATAAATACCATTAAAAGAACCAGTCAGATATGAGAAATATATTATCTGAAATGAAGAACACACTAGCAGGAAAAAAACAGTAGGTTAAATGAAGCAAAGGCTAAAAACAGTAATTTGGAAGACTACATAGCAAAAATCACTCAGTCATAGTTGCAAAAAGAAAAAAGAATTTTAAAAAATGAGGACAGTTCAAAGAACCTTTGGAACAACATAAAGCATACAACATCTGCATCATAGGGGTACCAGAAGGAGAGAGAGAGCAAGGGATTGAGAATCTATTTGAAGAAATGACCAAAAACTTCCCTAACCTGGTTAAAAAAAAAAAAAAAAAAAAGACACCTAAGTCCAGGGAGCACAGAGTCCCAAACAAGAGGAACCCAAAGAGGCCCAAACCAAGGCACATTATAATTAAAATGGCAAAGATTAAAGACAAAGAGAGACTCTTAAAAGGCCCAAGACAAAGACGATTGCCTACAAGGAAGTTCCCATAAAACTGTCATCCAATTTCTCAACAGAAACATTTCAAGCCAGAAGAGACAGGCATAAACCATTCAAAGTGATGAAAAGTAAGGACCTACAACTAACACTACTTTATCTACCAAGGCTATTTTTTATCATTGAAAAACAGATAAAGAGCATCCCAGGCAAGAAAAAGCAAAGGAGATCATTAACACAAAATGAGAATTACAAGAAATATTAAAGGGTCTTCTATAAATAGAAGAAAAGAAAAAAGCAGAGGAACATAATTATAAAGAATAAAATGGCAGTAAATATGTGCCTATCAATAATCACTTTAAATGTAAATGACTTAAATGTTACAATCAAAAGACAAAGAGGAGCTGAATAGATAAGAAAACAAGTCCTGATGTACACTCTCTACAAGAGATCCACGGAACGAAAGGAAAACACAGACTAAAAGCAAAGGGTGAAAAAGATACTTCATGGATCCTTGACCAGTATGACTCAGTTGAGCATCATCCTATAACAAAAGGTCGTAGGTTCAATTCCCAGTCAGGATACATGCCTGGATTGCAGGTTCGTCACCAATCAGGGTACGTACAAGAGGCAACCGACTGGTGTTTTGCTCTCACATCAGTGTTTCTCTCTCTGTCTTTCACTCTGCCTTCCCCTCTCTCTAAAAATAATAAAATCTTTTTTTAAAAAAGGAAGGTATCTCATGCAAATGGAAAGAAAAATAAGCTAAGTTAGTAATACTTACATCTAACAAAACAGACTTCAAAACAAAGTCTAAAGTAAGAGAAAAAGAAGGACACTACATAATGATAAAGACAACAAGCCAACAAGAGAAATATAACCCTTGTAAACATTTATGCACCAAAAATAGGAGCACCTAAATATATAAAGCAAATTTTGATAGGGAAAGACTAACAATAATACAGTCATAGTAAGGGACTTTAACACCTCATTGACATCAATGGTGACATTCCAGACAGAAAATCAACAAGAAAACAGCAGCCTTAAGTGACACACTAGATCTGATGGAGTCCACTGGTATTTTCAGAGAGCATTTCACCCCAAAGAAGCAGAATATACATTCTTTTGAAGTGCTCATGGAACATTTTTTAGGATATGTGACATGACAGGAAAAAAATACAAGTCTCAATAAATTTAAGAAGACTGAAATCATTCAATTATCTCTAACTATAATGGTGTAAAACTAGGAACAATCACAAGGGAAAAAAACAGAAAAACACAAAAACATGGAAGCAAAATAATATTTTATTAAACAATGAATAAATGAACAATGAAATCAAGAAAAAATCAAACATATGAAATAACATATGAAATAAGAATGCATATGAAACATATGAAATAAGAATGCAACATATGAAATAAGAATGCAACAACCCAAAATCTATGGGACACAGCAAAAGCAGTCTTAAGAGGGAAATTAATAGCATTACAGGCCTACTGTAAGAAACAAGAAAAATTACAAACAAACAACCTAATGTTACAGTTAAAGGAACTAGAAAAAAAAAAAACAACACACAGCCCAAAGTGAGCAGAATGAGTAAACTATAAAAATCAGAGCAGAAACAAAATGGAGTCTAAAAAAAATACAAAAGATCAATGAAACCAAGAGCTGGCTCTCTGAAAAGATAAACAAGATTGACAAATCTTTAACCAAACTCATCAAGAAAAAAAGAGAGGACCCAAATAATTAAAATCAGAAATGAAAGAACTGAAATTACAACTGACACCACAGTAATACAAAAGGTTGTAAAAAAATTTATGAACAGCTATACGCCAACAAATTGGATAATCTGGAAAAAATCGGTAAATTCCTAGAAATATACAATCTCCCAAAACAGAATTGGCAAAAATCAGAGAATCTATATAGACCAATTACAATTAATGAAATTAAAGCAGTAATCAAAACACTTATAGCAAACAAAAGTTCTGGACCAGATGTATTCACAGATGAGTTTTACCAAAGATTCAAAGAAAACTAACACCTACCCCTCTCAAACGGATCTAAAAAGTTCAAGAGGAAGGAAGTCTCCTAAGCTCATTCTACATGTCCAGTATTATCCTATTTCTGAAACTGGGTAAAGACACTCCAAAGAAATAAAATTATGGGCCAATATCCCTGATGAAGATAGATGCTAGAATTCTCAACAAAATCTTAGCAAACCAGATCCAGCAATTCATTTCAAAAAATCATACACTATAATCAAGTGGGAATTATTCCAGAAATGCAAGGTTGGTACAATACCCTTAATACAATTACCATAATATACCACATAAACAAAATGAAAGGTAAAAATTATATGATTGCATCAATAGATGCAGAAAAGATTCCAATATCATCTACATAAGATAAAAACTCTTAGCAAATTGGGAATAGAGGTATCATACCTCAACACAATAAAGGCTGTATGTGACAAACCCACAGCTTGTATCATACTTCACTGGAAAAAACTAAAATCATTTTTCTTAATATCAGGAACAAGACAAGGAGTCCACTTTCAACTCTCTTATTCAACATAGTGTTATAAGTCCTTCCTAGCCACAGCAATCAGATAAGAAAAAGAAACAAAAATCATCCAAATTAGAAAGGAAGAAGTAAAACTGCCATTATTTGCAGATAATATGATACTGTACATAGAGAGCCCTAAAGATGCTACTAAAAAATTACTAGAACCAATTAAATGAATTCAGTAAAGTAGCAGGATACAAAATAAATATCCAGAAATCAGCTGAATTTTTATATACCAATAAACTATCAGAAAGGGAAACTAAAAAAAATGCCATTTATTGTACAATGGCATTGAAAAGAACCAAGGAATAAATTTTTTAAAGGATGTAAAAAACCTGTACTTGGAAAATTATAAGACAATGAAGAAAGAAAATGAGGAAGATATATATATATAAATCAGTGGAACTACATACCATATCATGGGTAAAAAGAATTAACATCATTAAAATGTCCATACTACCCAAAGCAATCTAACAATTCAACACAATTTCTATCAAGAAACCAACAGCATATTTCACAGAACTGCCCACAGAATACTCCAAAAATTTATATGGAGCCACAAAAGACCTCAAACAGCCACAGCAATCTTGAGAAAGAAGAACAAAGTTGGAGGAATTACACTACCTGATATCAAACTATACTACAAAGCTATAATCATCAAAACAGTATGGTACTGGCAAAAAACAGACACATATGAGGAATCACACTACCTAATATCAAACTACTACAAGATCATAGTAATCAAGACAGCATGGTACTGGCATAAAAACAGACACACAGATCAATGGAACAATATAGAGAGCTCCAAAATAAACCCACATCTATGTACTCAATTAATATTTGACAATGAAGTAAAAAACATAAAGTGGCTATAGACAGTCAGTAAACGGTGCTGAGAAAATTAGACAGATATGAGCAAAAAAGTGAAACAAAAACCTTCTTACAACATACACAAGAATAAACTCAAAATGCATTAAAGACAAAGTAACGCTCAAAACTAAAAAAATCCAGAACAAGTATAGAGGACACATGGACAAAAACTAAGGGGGGTGGAAATGCGAGGGAGGTAGGGAGCACAGGGGGGTGGGCTCGGATGGGAGTAAAAGACAGATAACTGTACTTGAACAACAATTAAAATAAATTATTAAAAAAAACTAAAAAAATCCTAGAAGAATACAGAGATAGTAAAGTCCCTGACATTTCTCTTAGCAGTATTTTTTTTTCTGATATATGTCCTCAGGCAAGGGAAACAAAAGAAAAAATAAACAAATGGGACTGTACCAAACTAAAAAGGTTTTGCACAGCAAAAGAAACCATCAACAAGATGAAAAGACAATCCACTGAATGAAAGAACATATTTGCCAATGATACATCTAATAAGGGATTAATATCCAAAATGTATAAAGAATTTATACAACTCAACATAAAAAAAAAACAATCCAATTAAAAAATGGGCAAAAGACCTCAGTAGACACTTCTCCAAATACAGATAACCAGCAGACATGAAAAGATGTTTAATGTCATTAACTGTCAGAGAAACGCAAATTAAAACCTCAATGAGATATCACCTCCCACCTGTCAGAATGGCTATAAATCAACAAGTGTTGACCAGAATGCAGAGAAATGGGAACCCTCATGCACTGTTGGTAGGAATGCAGATTGGTGCAGCCACTGTGGAAAACAGTATGGAGATTTCTCAAAAAGTTAAAAACAGAACTGCCTTATCACCCAGCAATTTCACTTCAAAAAATTAAAAATGGAACTGCCTTATGGCATAGCAATTCCACTTCTGGGAATATATCTGAAGGAACCTGAAATGCTAACTTGAAAGAATATATGCACCCCTATGTTCACCACCACATCATGTACAATAGTCAAGATATGGACGCAGCCTCCATGCCCATCAGCAGATGAGTGGATAAAAAAGCTGTGGCACATCTACACAAAGGAATACTACTTGGTCATTAAAAAAAAAAAAGGAGATCTTACCTTTTGTGACAGTATTGATGGACCTGGAGAATAATATGCTAATAAAATAAGTTTCAGAGAAATACAAATATCAAATGATTTCACTTATATGTGGAATCTTTTTCTAAAATATTTTATTTATCTATTTTTAGAGAGAGGGGAAGGGAAGGAGAAAGAGAGGGAGAGAAACATCAATGTATGGTTGCCTATAGTGTGTCCCCTACCGGGGACCTGGCCTGCAACCCAGGCATGTGCCCTGACTGGGAATCAAACTGGCTACCCTTTGCTTCACAGGCCCGTGCTCAATCCACTGAGCTACACCAGCCAGGGCTATATGTGTAATGTAATAAACAAAATAAACATACAAAATAGAAACAGACTCATTTAAGCAGAAAATAGACTGACAGCTGTTAGAGGGGAGGGAGTTTTGGGGGCTTGGTGAAAAAGGTGAAGGGATTAAGGAAAAAAAAACCTCGCAGACAACAAACAACAGTATGGTGATTACCAGAGGAAAAGGGGGTTGGGGGGAGGCAGAAGAGGGTAAAGGTAGGGATAAATGGTGAAGGAAGCAGACCTGACTTTGGGTGGTGAACACACGATACCTTACACAGATGATGTATCTAACATTATGTAATTGTATACATGAAACCTGTATATTATTAACCGATGTCACCCCTATAAATTTAATAAAAATCTTAAAAAGGAAACACGGTGAGCCCAGGCTGGTGTGGCCCTGTGGATTGAGTGCCGGCCTGCAAATCAAAGTGTTGCCGTTTCAATTACCAGTCGGGGCACATGCCTGGGCTGCAGGCCAGGTCCTCAGTAGGGGCCACACTAGAGGCAACCACACACTGATGTTTCTCTCCCTTTCCTCCCTCACTCCCCCTTTTGTCTAAAAATAAATAAAATCTTTTTAAAAAATAAAATAAAAAATATTTTAAAATGTGAATATTCTTAATGCAAATTCAATAATGCAGTTTGATGAAAATGATCACAAGGAAACTTTTCTTTATATAGAAAATTATTTTATTATATTAGAACCTCCAAGTATATCACAAGAAAAATATGTGTGGTAATGAATGTGAACTAGACTTACTGTGATCATTTCACAATATATTGAAATATTGAATCATTATGCTACATACCTAAACTAAATAATGTTACGTATCAACTATTTCTCAATTTTTTTATTTTAAAATAAACAAAGATGTACATACTCATTAGAAAGCATTCTAATTCTCCATGATTCTCAAGGAAGAAGAAAATGACAACTTCCATGCAAAATTTTTGTTACAATCATAACTCTTCAACCAGTTCAAAGGCTTTTCAAACAAGTGAAACACTAACATACGGCTGAACCAAATGCAGGTCATTAATTGTGCACCGAAATCTCCATCCATATACAAAATTAAGGAAAAAAAAAAACAACTAAGAATTCTCTCTTTGAAATTACAGTTTGCATCAATAAAAACTATAGTCTCTCTATACAAAAACAAACTGTTCAAAAATAAGAGTATCAATCCAGAGACTGGATTTGTACATGAGCCTGTTACAATCTATTGCCCAATATTTTCTTGTAAATTCACATTCCAGCTCACTGTAGAGGGAGGTTTTAGAAGAAATCTTTTGGAAAAAATCTCTATAGAAAAACCTCATGACTAATATTACCACTGACACTTGTTTTCTTAATACTACACTTTCTAAAAACAGATTAGGTCATCATCTACTTTGCTTTTTTTATGATTATATTCTCTTCACATTTATGAAGTATAACTTAACTTAGTATTTTATTTTTGTTATATACCAATAATTTACATTAGAATATGTACATTTTAATTAATTAACACCATTACTTAATGTTTTATAACATGTACATAAATTTTTATGTGTGAAATGCATTTAAAAATTTTATTAGGTAGTAAATTTGTCATGAAGTCTGTACTCTATAAAGTGGTAGTTTGGTAGTACACAAAATAAATACAAGAATACCTAGATGGTCATTTTGCTTTGGTATTATTACCACTAGGCACTGAGAAATTATTTCAATAGAGATGTTGAAATTGGCATGTTTACATAGCTTAACATTGAGAATCATTTTCCTTAAAATTATGCCTCAAATTTTTAAAAATTATTCCCAGATGGCCTCAAAGTAAAAAGCTAAACTTGATTACAAGTGGTCATTTTTAGCACTTGATAAGAAAAACGAATCAAGATAAGCAGAAAGTATCTGTTGCTGTACATTAAAAAAATGAAGAGATTTAGGTACCGAAGAACCTTTGGGTAACATCCTAAAGAACATCCAAGTTTTTAACTGTAGGCCAAGGTCCCTTTTTCTCTCTTTTCATCTCAATCTGAAAATCTACCCGTGAGTCTTACCATATTCATACCAATTTTTAAAGCCTTCCCATAAGTTTAAACGTAGGCATTTCAAATAAATTTGTACCCGTCCAAAAGCATTATATTATTTACAATTATGAATAGTGTACAATAAATATCTAGTTTATTCTAAAACTAACAATGAAATACAAAGTGTTAAATAAAAAGTCATATTCCTAGGGTTCTGGTTTCAAACTTTAATACACATGCATCCCCTTGAATAATTTACATATTCTATGCAATCACAATGATGAGATTACACTACACTTTAAAATAATTTGTTACACACAAGAGTATAATGAGTACATTAAAGGGCATTACCACATCAACATTTTAAAAACTGAGAGTAGAACTTTGTATGATCACAGAATTCTAAAGTTAAAAGGTACTTAGAAACCACCCAGTTCAACTGCTCGTTTTTCATGAGCCCAGAGAAGTACTCACGATCACACAGCTAAGCTAGTTGCGAGCATCAGAAAGTGAACTCCGGTCTGGTGATTCTTCCTCTTTAGAAAGGTAATACCTGAAAACCACTAAGTCATACCCCCAGGTAATCACAATGTTTTAAAGAAACACTTTTTTCATCACATCAGTATTTTTCAAAGCACTATTACATGTCATTATTATAGTTGTTCTTCCGCACTTGACCAAAAGGATAACATTTAAACATCAAGGAATATCGTTGCAGCAGTAAGCCCAGTGCCCTGTACTTGCTTTATCTACAGTATAATAAATTCTGTCAGAATAATGATCCCAAAGCACTTCAAGCACTCAAATGAAGAATGATAAAAAGAGTGACAAACTTTCCATAAGATTCAAATAAAAGGATTCAATTCTCAACTAACCCCAGATATCAATTCACCAGGCTGATCTCTCAAACTTTTCAATTCTTAGAGCTTAGTACACCAAATTCAATGTCTTCAAAAAGCAAGACTTCTCCTCCTGACAAGAAAAAAAATTTGGCTTGATTTTACTGCATGAAAAAAAATTTAAATACATTTACACATCTGAGCACAGTACCAAATGGTAAAAAAACATACTGTATTAGGTGGCATAACAAAAGGAAATGGAGAAATATAATAGCACCACATATACACAAGGTGGCAGTATTCTCCCATGATACATGTATTTAGTATTCTGCATTTCCCGGGTCTGTCATTTGCACAATTTTTGCCTGAAATATTTAGATGTAGCATTATTATTATAAAAACCACAAAGTTTCTTTTTCAGTCTTAAAATGGGATATTTTCACTTTTAAATATAAACATAATAATCAAGTTATCACTCCTCTAGAAATAATTACAAGCATCCTGATAAAAATGTATGATTTCTATCATTACTATTTATGTTTTTAAAGATTTTATTTATTTATTTGTAGAGAGAGGGGAAAGGAGGGAGAAAGCGGGAGAGAAACATCGATGTGCGAGAGATAGATACATCAAATGGTTGCCCCTCACATTCCGACCCAACTAGGGAACTGGCCAGCAACCCAGGCACATGCCCTAACTGAGAACTGAACCACTGACCTTTTGGTTCACAAGCCGGCAGTCATTCTACTGAGCCACACCAGCCAGGGCCAGCATTACTATTTCTAGTCATGATATTTTTCATTAAAAAATAAGAAAAAATATGCTTTAACATACTTTCATTTTGGGTTAGCAATAAAAAACAGTTCAACTAGCTAATAACTTAAAAAAAAAAATTTCCCAATGTAATTCCAATAATCGAAGTTCTAATAAAAGATACTTTACTACTCAGTTTAGATGCAAACCAAATTTTCACTTACCTTTTTCAATTTAAACAATAAGAAAAGATCATACAATCTCAGAGCTTTAGAAAAATAAAAACTGAAGTATAAAACTTAAGCTCCAAAACTGGATTTCTAACTAGTCATTCTCAGTATTAGTTAAATTCCAATTAATTCCAAAAGTACTCCAATATATGTGTTAAAAATTTTTTTAAATCTGTCAAGGATTTTTTGTGCTAATTAAAATCCACATTACATGGTCTTGTGCTTAATTATTTCAGGATCCAAATAACCTCCTGGCTGATGTGGCTCAGTGGACTGAATACTGGCCTATGAACCAGAGAGTCACTAGTTTGATTCCAAGTCAGAGCACATGCCTGGATTGCAGGTCAGGTTCCCATTAGAGGGCACTTGAGAAGCAACCACACATTGCTATTTCTCTCCCTCTCTTTCTCCCTCCCTTCCCCTCTGTCTAAAAATAAATAAATAAGTAAATAAATCCTTAAAATAAAGATCCAAATAACCTAAAACAAGTCATGAAAGTGAAGTAAAAAATAAGTGATGAGAAATATACCAAGATAAACATATATTTCGAAAATGATCTGCTACAAAAAAAATTCCTGTAAATAAAATATTTCTACAGGCTTCTTATATTTTTTAAAAAATTAAAGCTGAGTTCTGCTTAGAAACATAAAGTTTCAATGAGGGGAGAAACTGCAGATTACTGTTCAATTCTAAATTTAATTTAAAATAAGTTTAAAACCATGTTCATATCTAGAGTATAGATCCTACAAAACTATTTCTAAAAATTCAAGAGTGAAATCCCTATAGAAGTAACTACAATGCTTACTGCCTCAATCTGACAGTGCAACTAATTCCCTTTCAAATAGTTTAGTTAATCTAAATGGCTTTCTTATAAGTACAATAATTTATAAAGCCCCTTTATAACAAAGACCAGAAAAAAATCAAATAGAAGACATGGACAGATTATTATGTCATAATTAACACTGCTACAAATCTCACAGTTCCAAGATTGTTAAAACATCTGACTTAGAAAATAGATAAATGCCATCAAGCTTTGATAGCTTGACACCATTAATCACCTGATTCATAGAACATTCCCTCCTGCCCTGATTAAAACTCACCAAGCTACCTCTTCTAATTATACTTTATTTCCTGCAGAGAAAAAATGGCCAACTGAAATGGCCAGGAGGCTTGACAATTTTTTTTCTCATCATGAATTAGTCTAGTGGCATTCTAATTAACTGTCACTAGTGAGGGTAGTTAAGATGAGTCACACTACCTAAAAATAACTGACTCTAGACCCTGACAAGATCAAGTTTCTGGACAGGTCAACAAGGTAATATCCCTGCCCTCTAGACAGTAAGACTTCTTGCAAAACCTGGACATTATCATGCAACACTTTGAATTTTCACATGCTTTTCAATCGTCCCTCAATACCTCCATTGTAAGTTTTAAAACTCTAGTTGCTATAATAAAAATTTGACCCTCCTGTGCAATAAATTCTTAATCAACTTTCTAATTTTTCCAGTGTTATTGTATAAAATGGATTAAATATAATCTTTAAGACACAGAAAGTTGTTAGCAGGAACATGGAGAAAAGGAAACCACATGCATTTCTAGTAAGCCACTCCACAAAACAATCATGTGCTAAATTGTCACAGGTAACGCCACTTCTATGACCCAGCTATACAGCTCTATGTGTATATTTGGGGAAAACTCACACACAATTCGTAAGTGAACATGTTTGATATACTCTCTGGAGCACTGTTTGTAAGAGTAGATGGAGGCATCACTAGAGGAATGAATGAGTGGTAAGTAAATTCCATGAAATACTATGCAGCAAATCAGAAGCACTGAGGCAGATATACACCAGAAACATGAAGAGATTTTTAAACAGTAGTGAATACAAAAGGAGAAACAAAAAGATCTACAGTATAATACCATTTAAGCAAATTAAAAATATACACACTACATAACACTGAATATTTCACAAAGCATACATTTAAGAACATTCATGGGTGCCCATGGGAGCGGAGTTCATAGACAAATGCCATGAACTAAGTAAGTATGATTACTGCAACTTTAAATCTGAAGCAAATATGCTGCTGAGCCCTTCAATCTCAGTGCAATTTCTCTCTGTCCCAAGAAAACAATTCTTTCTTTCACATGTATACAGAAATTCCATTACGGTTTGTTATAAAACCAATTGTTGGGCTGCTTAGCAATCTCAACAAGTTATTGTTTTTGTTTTTTAAAATAGAATCCCATGAAGAATGAGTCCATTTTGTCTGGGCTTATGTGCCTCAGTTGGTTGGAGCATCATCCTGTAAACCAGAAGGTTGATTCCCAGTCAGAGCACATGCCTAGGCTGTGGGTTCCATATTTGTTTGGGGCACACATCAGAGGCCGCCAATCAATGATTCTGTCTTGCTTTGATGTGTCTCTTCAACTCATTCTCCCTCCCTTCCCTTCCCTCTGAAATGAATAAGCATGTCCTCAGGTGAGGATTTAAAAAAAAAAAGTCAACTTCAACATGCAGCAAACCAAATATACATTTAACTTCAAAACAGCTTTTTATAGTTTGAAAGAAACAGGCACTTCAAAGAAACTTTTTAAAACCTGAATTCAAGGGTCAAAAATTGTTTCCACAAGGTCCGATTCCTGTAGCTCTTGCTATGAATTAATGAATGGAAGGAAAAGGAACATTCAGGTAAGGGGTAGGGGTGAATTTTATAGACAAAGAGACAAAGAAGGCAGGACTGCGGCAAACAAGGCAAGCACAGCCTTATCCCTTGGCAGAATAATCTGGCATTTCTCTTCTCACTGCAGGCTCCTGGAGTACCTTTCCTTTCCCCCAAACTTCTCTGACTCCCTATCAAATTCTACCAATTAGAAATTCATTCGTGTTTACATAATCTCTTTGAAAACAGAAATACAGTAGTCCCCGGGATTCACAATTTTGCTTTCATGGCTTCAGTTACCCATGGTCAACTGCGGTGCAAAAAGATCAAATGGAGAACTCCAAGGATCAGTAAGTTTTAAACTGTGTGTTGTTCTGAGTAGCATGATGAAAGCTCCTGAGGGGCACAACCTATGACACAGTGTCAGCCGATCTACAAATTCTCCTCCACAGTGGACATTACCTGTTTTTAATTGTTGACAATCTGATGACGAAAATAGTTCATATCATGAGTATTTTATTGGCATTTTAAAAATGACTAGTGATGTTTATGTTTTCTTGCTTATTGTTCATTTCAAATATATCTTTTGGGGTTGCATTAGTCCATTTCTTTCCTTTTTAGTATAAAATTTTTTACTCTTATTAACTTGAAAAACCACAATATACAGTAGCCCCCATATATCTGCAGTTTTGCTTTCCACAGTTTTAGTTACCTGTGGTTTCAGTTACCATTAGTCAATTGTGATCTGAAAATAGTAAATAAAAAATTCCAGAAATAAACAATTCCCAAGTTTTAAAGAGCAGGCCGTTCTGAGGAACATGATGAAATTTGCCATCCTGTTCCCTCCTGCCTGGGGTGTGACTCATCCCTCGTCCAGCATCATCATGCTGTACACGCCACCCACCCGTTAGTCACTGAGTAACATCTCGCTTATCAGACTGAATCTCCCATTACTGCAGGGCTTGTACTCATGTAACCCTTATAGTAGCCTAACACTACATCACAATGCCTACGTCATTCACCTCACTTCATCGCATCACACAGTTTCTGTATCACCTCACATCATCGCAAGAAGAAAGGTGACTGCAGTACAATAAGAGAGAGAGACCACATTCACATAAATTTTATTACACTATATGGTTGTGATCATTGTATTTTATTATTAGTTAATGATGTTAATCTCTTTTTGTACCTAATTTACAAATTAAACTTTAGCATGGGTATGTATGTACAGGTAAAAAAATACAGTGTATATAAGGTTTGGTACTATCCAAGGTCTCAGGCACCCACTGGGGGTCTAGGAATGTATCCTACCTGGATAAGGGGACACCTACTGAACAGACTATTAGTCACTTACTCTTGCAGTAATATATATTCCTAATATTTTGTGCTAGAGCAGTCATGTAGATACATACACATCCACACAAGTTTGGTACCTGCCATTCTGGAGCCCTAGAAAAGTACAACCATACTACTGGTTAGCCTCATGTACTGGGCTACATAAATGAGGAAAACAACTCAATGTACCTTGAAGTTGTCTTAGCAAAAGACAACAAAAAAAGATGTATGCTTCCCTTGGCCATGTGTGTTCCCTAAACTACACTTTAAATTTCATGATTTGTTCTCTCCACTATCCACCTGTGGCAATTCAAGCAACCAATTCCAAACTTTCCACCTGTGGTGATTTAAGCAACTAATTCCAAACTTTCTCTACCACCAAATGGGAAAGTGCCAATTCATTTTCACTGCTCCCTTCCTGCTTGCTAGTAATTGGAAGAAAAGTTGTATAGCAAGCTTATTACACTGGCCTGCCTGTAAGTGACCAAAGGTCATTTCTGCTATAGCCTTACATTACCGGAAAAACTGTAAAAACTAAACAAAACTAAGAAAACATGAATGTCTCCAAAAATGCCTGTCGTTTTAACACAAAAACCAAGCCTCTGAGCGCTCTTTCTTAACCGTCCTCTAGGAGAGAGCCCACCACTGCCCTTGGAATGCCCATAAAAAGGCCAAAACTGACAGCCATACCTGCTGGACATACATAGTATTCTTGCTGTAACAAGTGTTTTTGTTTTGTTTTGTTTTATTTAAAATGATAAGCAGCAGTAGCCCCTTCTACTTTAAATAACAGGTAGTTGGAATTGTTACCTTTGCTTCTCGCAAACCCACAGGAAAAACTGAACCCCACGAAATTTGGGGGCAGAGAAAAAGAAAAAATTAAAATCAGGAGTCAATTACTGTAAGAGGTTCCCAAACTTTTGGGAATTTAATAATTATCTTGGGGGACATATATGCTATCTACAAGAGACCCACTTCAGAACAAAAGATATACACAGGCTGAAAGTGAAGGGATGGAAAAAATATTACAAACAACTAGACTTGGAAAAAAAGCTGGGATAGCAATAAGCAATACTTATAACAGACTTCAAAACAAAGGCCATGACAAGAGACAAAAAAAGATCACTACATAATACTTAAGGGAGTAGTCCATCAAGAGGCTATAACCCTAGTATACAAGAAGGTTTATCCAATGGTATCCAACCATGTAATATGAAAAATAGAGACATTTATTGAAGACGATACAAGATACAAGAAACACTGTACACAAGACAATGATGCCTCAGGCTCCTTCAAAGTAGACACTTTAGGACCTCACATAATTCTCCCAATCACCATCAGCTGCCCTGTCACATTTTCCTGAATCTCATTGGTGGTCTGAAATCTCTTCCTTTTCAAAGGTAATTTTATAGTTTGGGGAAAAGCCAGAAGTCGCAAAGCGCCAAATATGGGCTGTAAGGGGGCTGAGTTACCTGGGTGATCCAATGTTTGCCAGAAAACTCCACAAGAGACATGATGCACAAGCGGACATGTTGTCATGATAAAGTTGCCAATCACCACTTGCCCATAGCTGTACCCTTCTAATCATCCAAATAGTTTCCACAGAGGAATGTTCAAGGTTAACACAAAATTTGATGCAAATTCATTGCTCTACGTGCTCAGTCATTTTCAATGCAACAGCCATACAGCACACATGCTCACTCAACAGTATCTACTGACTAGTACAGTAAAGTCATTGTTCATGCATGTGCATTCCAGTCCACTCTCCTTGGCTGCCAGGTTACATCACTGTCACACGAAGCTTTCTTGTTCTATTAACAATGGCTGGACTTTTTCCAGACAGACCTCATAGGTACACCCAATATGGGAGCACATAAATTATATAAAGAAAACCTTGGAGAACTTTAAGAAAGAGGTCGGCAGAAATACAGTCATCGTAGGGGATTTTAACACCCCATTATCAACAATGGATAGATCTTAGCTGTCCTCCATTTTGTCTTCCAGACAAAAAATGAACAAGGATATGGTGGCATTAAATGACACTCTAGATCAAATGGGTTTAATTTAAATTTACTGAACATTTCACCCCAAAGAAGCAAAATATACATTCTTTTCAAATGCACATGGATTATTTTCAAAGACAGACTGCATGGTAGGATACACAAGCTTCAACAAATTCAAGAAAACTGAAATCATATCAAGCATCTTCTCAGATCACAATGGCTTAAAATAGAAACCAACTTCAAGGAAAAACTCAAAAACATTCAAATACATGGAGGCTGCATAACATGTTATTAAATAATGAAAGGTCAACAATGAGATAAAGGAAGAGTCAAAAAAGTATCTGGAAACAAATGAAAATGAACACACAACAACCCAAAACCTATGGAACACAGCAAAAGAGTCCTGCGAGGGAAGTTCATAGCATTATGGGCCCACCTACAGAAGACAGAAAAATCTCAAACAACCTAACCCAACATCTAAAGAACTGGAGGAACAACAACAAACAAAGCCAAGGGTAAGTAGAAAGAAGGAAATAATCAAGATCTGAGCAGAATTAAATGGCATAGAGACTAAAAAGAACAACTCAAAGGACTGATGAATCCAGGAGCTGGTCCTTTGAAAAGATAAAACAAAACTGACAAAGTTTTAACCAGACTCAATAAAAAAAGAAAGAACACAAATAAATAAAATCAGAATTGAAAGAGGAGACATAACAATTGACACCAAAGAAATACAAAGAATATAAGAAGTTACTATGAACAACTACATGCCGAGAAATTGGGCACCCTGGGCAAAACGAATCAATTTCTAGAAACATACAATCTTCCAAATCCAAATCAGGAAGAAGCAGAAAACTTGAGTAGACCAACAATGAGCAAAATTGAAGAGGTAATCAAGAAAACTCTCAGCACACAAAAGCCCTGGGACAGATGGCTTCAGAGGCAAATTTCACCAAACATTAAAAAAAAAAAAACCTAACACCTATCCTTCTCAAACTATTCCAAAAAATTCAAGAAGAGAGAAGACTCACAAATTCTTTTTATGAGGCCAGTATTAGCCTAATCCCAAAACCAGGTGAAGACAATAAAGAAAGAAAATTACAAACCAATACCTTTGATGAACATAGATGCTAAAATCCTCAGCGAAAGATCAGCAAACCTGATCCAGCAATACATTTAAAAAATCATACACCATGATCAAGAGGGATTTATTCCAAGAATGCAAGGATGGTACAATATTTGCAAATCAATGCACATGATACATCACATAAACAAAATAAAAGACAAAAATCACATGATCATATCAACAGATGCTGAAAAAGGCACTTGATAAAAATCTAGCACCCATTTATGATAAAAACACCCAGCAAAGTGGGAATAGTGGGAGCATACCTCAATGTAATAAAGTCCACATATAAAAAATCTACTGTCAACATCATATTCAATGGGCAAAAACTAAAAGCATTTCCCTTAAGATCAGGGACAAGACAAGGGTGTCTACTTTTACCACTCTTACTCAACATAGTACTGGAAATCCTAGCCACAGTGATCAGATAAGAAGGAAAAGAAGCATCCAAACTGAGAGGAAGTAAAACTGTCATTATTCCAGGTGATATGATAGTGTACAAAGAAAACCCTACAGGCTCCACCAAAAATTACTCAACCTAGTAAATGAATTCAGCAAAGTAGCGTGATAGAAAGTCAATATTCAGAAATCGATGGTATTTTTGTACACCAACAATGAATCATCAGACAGAGAAACTAGGGAATAATGTAATTTACTATAGCAACAACAACAACAGCAACAAAAAACAAGGTACCTAGGAATAAATGTAACCAAGGAAGTAAAAGACCTGTATTCGGAAAACTATGTAACACTAAAGAAAGAAACTGTGGAAGATCCAAATAAACAGAAGCATATATCATGTTCATGGATTGGAAGAACTAACATCATTAAACTGTCCATACTCCCCAAAGCAATCTATACATTTAATGCAATTCCTATTAAAATACCAATGGCATATTTCTCAGATCTAAACAAATATTCCTAAAATTTACATGGAACCAAAAAACACCCCAAATACCCTCAGCAACCTTGAGAAAAAAGAACAAAGTTGATGGGATCACAACACCTGATATCAAACTATACTACCAAGCCACTATAATTAAAACAGTTTGGTACTGGCATAAGAACAGATACATAAATCAATGGAACAGAATAGAAAGCACAAAAATAAAACTCTGTCCCCATGGTCAATTAATATTTGACAAAGAGGACAGGAGCATACAATGGAGTAAAGACAGTCTCTTCACAAATCGGTGCTCAGAGAACTGGAGTGGTACATGCAAAAAAAAAAAAAAATGAAACCAGACCAACAACCTACACCATACACCAGAATAAACTCAAGATAGATAAAAGTCTTAAATATAAATCATGATACCATAAAAGTCCTAGAGGAAAATAAAGGCAGTAAAATCTCAGATATCTCACAAAGCACTATTTTTCCTGATATACCTCCAAAGGCAAGAGAAATAAAGGAAAAAATAAACAAATAGGACTACATCAAATATAAAAGATTCTGCATGGGAGAACACATTTGCCAATGATACATCAGACAAGGGTTTAATATCCAAAATATAGAAAAAACTCATACAAGTCAATACCAGGAATAATCCAACTGGATTTAACAATCCGATTAAAAAATGAGCAAAAGACCTGAATAGACACTTCTCCAAAAAGACATTCAAATGGCCCATAGACATATGAAAAAATGTTCAATGTCACTAGCTATCAGAGAGATGCAAATTAAAGCCACAATTAGATATCACTTTACACCTACCAAAATGGCTATCATCAATAAATCAACAAACAAGTGCTGGAGAGGATGTGGAGAAAAGGGAACCCTAGTGCACTGTCAGTGGGAATACAGACTGGTGCACCCACTGTGGAAAACAATATGGTATTTCCCAAAAAATTAAAAATGGAACTGCTTTTTTACCAGTTCAATTCCACTGCTGGGATTATACCTTAAGAATCTCAAAATACCAATTCAAAACAACTTATGCACCCCTATGTTCATAGCAGTGCTATTTACAATAATCAAGATTTGGAAACAGCCTACGTGCCCATCAGTAGATGAATGGATTAAAAAGCTGTGGTGTATTTATACAATGGAATATTATGCAGCAGAAGAAAGAAGGAAGTCCTATCTTTTAAAACAGCATGGATGGAACTAGAGACTATTATGCTAAATAAAATAAGCCAGGTGATGAAAGATAAATACCATATGATCTCACCTATAAGAGGAATCTAATAAACAAAATAAACTAATGAGGAAAATAGGACCAGAGGCATAGAATCATGGAACAGACTGAAAGCTAAAGAGGGGAGGAGTGAGGAGGGAACTGTTTGAAAGAAGGTGAAGGGATTGGTCAAAGAACATATATGAAGGACCCAGGGATATGGACAATAGTGTGGGGAATGATTTTGAAAGTGGTAGTCAGGCTGGGTGGAGAGGGTGAAGGGGAGAAAAATTGGGACAACTGTAATAGCGTAAACAATAAAAATAAATTAAAAATAAATTAAAAATAAAAATTACTTGGGTATTCATTTTAAAAGCAGCGCCCTGGATGTCACTCCAGATCTAGCCAACAATTAGAATCTCCGAGAGTAGAAAATGGGAATCCACATTTTAAACAAGCACCCCGAGAAAATTCTGATGTAGGTCATCCACAGACCACACATGGAGTAAGCACTGACTTAAGACATGAGACAAAGTTGAGAGCAGAAACCTCATCTGTTGAATAGCCACTAAGGGATATAAAGCCTTAATGTAATAAAATCAAGTTGCTCTCTTTATCAAAATCAGGAGGAACTGGAATTGAGGGAAAGAAAAAAACAACTCACTGTACTATAGAAATGGATGGACCTGAGTTGAGTTTTGCAAAATAACAACCAGACAACAAGAGGGCAAAGTTGCAGGCACTTACCATGTGAAAGACAGGGGGAAGAACTAACAGTAAATAGAGACTTGTTTACATGACAGGGGAGATAGATAGGTCTACACTGTATTTTACAAAGGATTATCCTAGAAGAAGAAATGAAGGCTATACAGAGATTATTTTCTGGTCTAAATTTCAGGAAAGTTGATGTTGTTATAAAACTTTCCACGTTTATACATGCTAAAAGGGTTACAAAGCATAAAAACTAAGACAACTTATCAAATAATTTGTCTTTAAGAAAACAATATTTATTCAAATTCTATATAGCAGTATGTGGTCAGCAAGGCCATATACCAAGCAGAGAGAGTTGTGGGCTATGACTTCTAAGAACCACCAAGTACAGATGCAAAAAGAGAAACAGCACAGAGTGACTATCGTGTACATGATATTGACAATCAGTCTACCATGTATTATGAGAAACTGCTGATGCACTTCACACTTTGGCTTCTTCCCTTTCCTCCCTAATGTATAAGGTGTTGTTTACTAGAAATGTGTTGTATTAAAATGCCACAGTCGTCATTGAGTACCTACTACTTATTACTGTGCTTCAGCACAGGATCCATATTACTCCTTTATATACAGTTTACTGCCATAGTAATAATATTGCATAATACTGCAATGCTAAGGGCTTTACAATCATTATTTCATTTCCTTCTCACATTAATCTGGTGATGTGTTATATCCCTATTTAAAAAATGGGAAAACAGGTTGAGAGAGATTCAATAAATTGTCCAGGATCACACAAACAGTACATGACACAACTAGGATTTAAATCTTGGCTTTGGCTCCAACACTCCTTAACTACCAAGGTATGATTTCTTTATTTTTTATTTTATTTTTCCTACAGATGTGATTTAGAGTTTAAATTAATTTTTTACTTACAGTTCACATTCAGTATTATTCTGTATTAGTTTCAGGTGCACAGCCCAATGGTCAGACAATATACTTCACAAAGTACTCCCCCTGACATTTCCAGTCCTCACCTGGCACCATATGTAGTTATTACAATATTACTGACTACATTCCCTATGCTGTACGTTACATCCCCATGACTGTTCTCTAACAACCACTGCGTACTTCTCAATCCCCTTACCTTTTTCCCCTCTGGCAACCATCAGTCTGTTCTCTGTATCTATGCTTGTTCATTTATTTTGTTCTTTAGATTCCACACTTAAGTGAAATTATATTTGTCTTTCTTTCTCTGACTTGTATCACTGAGCATAGTACCCTCTAGACCCATCCACGCTGTTGCAAATGGTAAGATTCATTCTCTTTTGTGGCTGAGTAATATTCCATTGTGGGTATGTGATATTCTTTATCCACTCATCTACCTATGGGCACGGAGGCTGCTTCCATATCTTGGCTATTGTGAATAATGCTGCAATGAACACAGGGGTACTTATGTTCTTTTGAATTAATGTTTTGGGTTTCTTTGAACATATTCCCAGAAGTGTAATCAACGGGTCATAAGGCAATTCCATTTTAAATTTTTTGAGGAAACCTCCATACTGTTTTCTATAGTGGCCACCCCAATCTGCGTTCCCACCAATAGGGCATGAGGGTTCCCTTTCCTCCACATGCTGGCCAACACTTGTTTCTTGTTGATTTATTGATGATGGCCATTCTGATGGGTGTGAGGTGGTATCTCATTGTGGTTTTAATTTGCATTTCTCTAACAGCTAATGACATTAAACAACTTTTCATGTCTATTGGCCATCCATGTAGCTCCTTTGGAGCCATTTCTATTCAGGTAGTCTGCCCATTTTTTAAATGAATTGTATGGGGAGGGGGTATTAAATTGTACATGTTCTTTATAAATTTTGGATATTGATCCCTTATTAAATGTATCACCGGCAAATAAACATTGTAGTTTGATCCAGTCCCACTCATTCATTTACTTTTTCTTTTGTTTCCTTGGCAAGGAGATATACCAGAAAACATACTGCTGAGAGAATGGCAGAGATTTTACTGGCTATGTCTTCTTCCAGGAATTTTAGTTTCAAGTCTTATATTTGAGTCTTTAATCTATTTGAGTTTACTCTTATGTATGGTGTAGGAAAGTGGTCTAGTTTCCTTTTTTTCATATATCTGTCCAATTTTCCCAAACCATTTATTAAATAGACTTTCATCACCTCACTGCATAGTCTTGCCTGCTTTGTCAAATATTAATTGCACATATTAGCAAGGGTTTATTTTGGGGGCTGTCTATTCTGTTCCATTGATCTGTGTGCCTATATATATGCCAGTACCAGGCTGTTTTGATTATTATGGTCTTGTAGTTTGATACCTGGTAACATGATACCTTCAACTTTGTTCTTTACAAGATTGCTGTGGCTATTTGGGGTCTTTTGTGGTTCCACATAAATGTTTGGAATATTTGTTCTAGTTCTGTGAAATAGGCCATTGGTATCTTGATAGAAATTGTGTTGAATTCTTATATTGTTTTGGGTAGTACGGACATTTTAATGATGTTAATTCTTTATATCCATGAGCACAGTGTATGTTTCCATTTACTTATATCTTCTTAAATTTCTTTCTTCAGTGTCTTATCATTTTCCAAGTACACATTTTATATCTTTAGTTAAATTTATTCCCCAAGTATTTTATTTTTTGATGCAAGTGTAAATGACATATTTTTTCTTAGTTTCCCTTTCTGATAGTTCATTATCAGTACATAAAAATGCAACTGATTTCTGGATATTTATTTTGTATCCTACTTTACTGAATTCACTGATCAGTTAGTGGTTTGGTGGAATCTTGAGTTGTCTATATACAGTATCATGTCATCTGCAAATAATTGCAGTTTTACTTCTTCCTTTCCAATTTGGGTGCCTTTTATTTCTTCTTCTCTAATTGCTGTGGCTAGGCCTTCCAGTACTATCTTGAGTAACAGTGGTGAAGTAGACATTCCAGTCTTATTTCCAATCTTAAGGGTAATACTCGTAGGTTTTGCACTTCGCATATGATGCCACCTGTGGGTCTGTCATACATAGCCATTATGATGTTAAGGTATGTTCCCTCTATTCCCACTTTGCTGAAGGTTTTTATCATAAATGAATGCTGGACTTTATCAAATGCTTTTTCTGCATCAATTGATATGATCATGTGGTTTTTACCTTTAATTTTGTTTGATTTGCAAATATTGTACTGTACCAACCTTGCATCCCAGGAATAAATCATACTTAATCACAGTGGAAGATCTTTTTAATATATTTCTTGATCAAATTTGCTAATATTTTGTTGAGGATTCCTGCATCTATTTTAGGCCTATAATTTTCTTTCTCTGCAGTATCTTTATTCAGTTTTGGAATTAGGACAATGCTGGCCTCATATAATGAGCTTGGGCGTCTTCCCTCCTCTTATCAAACAATGATTTCAATATACTCACTGACTGCCCCAAAAGGAGTATAAAGTATTCTAAAACCTCAGAAAAGGTATTGTTCCTCTCTATAGCTTTGAGAAGTCTTCACTGTGGTGGCATGCAAACTCCAAACTGTTTTTGAAGATGGTAGAAATTCAATAACCAACCATAAATATAAAAGCACAAGGATGTCCCATGCTAGTAAACAGCCCAAGTTGGCTGAAGCAGAGAGCATATGCAAGAAAGTCATGGGAAAAAGCGGAGAGTCTGAATTAAAGGTACTGAGCTTTATTACTTCAGCAACCAACAGGAAGCAATAGGATCATAATAGTATTTGCCATGTTCCAAGCTCCCACCAAAAGTAAAAATCTAACTGTAACTGCACTAAAATTTTATTGCCCTCCAATGTGGATGAAATCCCAATTCTTTCACATAGTATACAATGTCCTTTGCAATCTCGCTCCAAACTATATTTTTACCTTCCCTAAAGGTATTCTCCCAGCCAAAATAAAAATTATCACAATTCCTTATACACAGTATACCCTTTTATGTCTGTCTGTTTTTACACTTGCTATATATCCCATCTGAAATAACCTTCTCTCTCTAGAGAAATCCTATGTATCCATCAAGAACCAGTCCAAAAGTTACTTTTCCTATAAAGCCTTTCCTATCTTCCCCCCCCCCCAAAAAAAATAGCTCCTTCTGTATACACTGATTATAGCATTTACCACATCGTATATTCTACACGTCTACATATCTCTACGGGACTGTTCATCGATTTTGCAATTTTAGAATGTAGCACAGCATCAGCAGGTAGCATGTCCTCACATTTTCTCTGAACAAAGACTGGTCCAGTAATACAATTAAGAATCATTTGAAGGGGAGAAAATAAAGAAATGGAGACAAGAATAGACAGGAGACAATTAAAATTTCATCTTGGTTGATGTCAGTGTGAGAAAAAACAAGTGTTTTCACTTTTGAATCAGACAGAGAATCTATCTGCTTTGTCAGCAGACTGGATAAGGGAGAGGAAATGGAACTCAGTAAGGCCTTATAACTGAAATGTTTGAGAAATAGTGGAATACTCAAAGTGAAGTATTCCACTAGCCTTATACATGCATGCTAGGTTGGAGAAACCAGCAAGACATTCAGATAGAAAAGCCCAATATTAAAAATGTGGAAATGGAGGTTGAGATAGAAATAATAACTTAAAAATTCCCCCAATAGTGGTAAAAGCTAATATAGTCCAAAGAGACGAGATTATTAAGAAAACAGAAAAGAAAGGACTGAAAGTTAACCTTAAGGATTTGTAAATTTAGGAAGCAGAAGGAATAAAAGCCACCAATGGCATGACCCGAAAGGTAGAAAGGGCAGAAAAAAAACCAGGACAGTGCAACAGCATGAGAGTTCAAGAAAGAGCTAAGAATATCTATCAGGCACAGGGAATTGGTTAAGAGGATGACTAAGAACTGTATACTTAGGGTATTAATGGCTTTTAAGAAGGTCATTCAAAAGAGTGATTAATACAGACAGAAAACAATTTCAAAAACTTACATGGAGATGCAAGATGGCACAGGAAAAGTGGAAGCTATACTAACCTCCTCCCGGGACCAATCTGGAATTACAACTAAATTTTAGAGAAATCATCCTGAATAACCAACTGAACACTAGTTAGAGAGAAGCCTTATAACCGCAGACAGACTGAAGAAACCACTTCACCACAACAAGACTGCTGGGGTTGCGATGTAGGTGCAAGACGGCTAGCTGGGCTCCCATGCATGGCAGCTGAAGTTCCGGAGGGATATTTCAGCATCCAGGATGGTTCTGCCTGAGAAGAGTGGGGTCTAACACCCAAGTTGGGCTCTCCAGCCTACAGCACCAGAGCTGGAGCTGGAAAGGTATGCAGACAACATTCAGCTGTGGGAAGGCAGCAGGATTTCAGTCTGCCAGAGAGAGATGGTTGGAGACACAGAGAGCCTCTTGAAGGTCCAACACACAGAATTCCATTTGCAGCCATTTACCCTGGGTGTCAGCAGAGGGAGGGCAGAGTGCACTAGAGATGCGTGTGGATAATCTGGGGTTGGCAGCTCCAGGGAGAGAAACGAAAAGAACAGCCGCCAGGATACCTGTGCTGAGTCATTTCCCATACTGCAGGAGCCACCTTTCTCAGGCAGAGCATTCCTCTCCAAGCAGCATCAGCCTGAGGGGAAGCAATAGCCCCGCCCACAAAAACTACTCTGCCTCATCCTGGGGAGCTTAAGCCAGGCTGCTGATTACAGCTCCAGGCTGAATCACTGATTAGTTTAAAAACTAAGGCAGAAAATACAAAGAAGCAGTCAAAATGGGAAGACAAACAAGATGCCAAATGAAAGAACGAGAGAATCCTCCAGAAGAAGAACTAGATGAAATACAGGAAAGCAATATATCAGACAGAGAGTTTAAAGTTTAATGATTATAAGGATACTCAACAGCATGAAAAAAAGAAAAGACAGAAACCATAAAAAAGGACGAGTCAGAAATAAAGAATGCCATATCTGAAATAAATAATTCACTGGAAGGAATAAACACTACATTAGAAGACGCAGAAAATCGAATCAATGATTTGGAAGGCAAGGGACAAAAAATAAGCCCAGGCAGGGCAGCAGAAAGAAAAAAGAATTTAAAATAATTAGAGTTTAAGAACATTTTGGGCAATATGAAGCTTAACAACATCCGCATGGGAACACCACTAGGAGACGAGAGAGAGCACAGGACTGAGGACCTATTTGAAGAAATGACAACAGAAAACTTCCCTAATCTGGTGAAGAAAAAAGACACACAAGTCCATGAAGCTTAGAAAAACAAGTTGGACCCAAAGAGGCCTATACCAAGACACAACATAATTAAAATGACAAGGCTTAAAGGCGAGGAAAGAATTTTAAAAGCTGCAAGACAAAACAGGTAGTTACATACAAGGGAGCCCCAATTAGAATGTCATCTGATTTCTCCACAGAAATATTTCAGGCAAGAAATGAGTGGCGTGAAAAGAAAAGCAACGACCTACAAATAAAGCTACTTTACCCAGCAAGGCTATCATTTAAAATCAAAGGAGAAATCAGGGGCTTCCCAGAGAAGAAAAATCTAAAGTTTGCTAACACCAAACCAATTCCGCAACAAATGTTAAAGGGCTTGCTGTAAGAACACAAAGAAGAAAAAGAGAAAGGGGGAGGAAAAAAACCCAAAGGAAAACAGTCTAACAATAAAATGGCACTAAATAAGTATCTATCAATAATCGCTTTAAATTTAAATGGCTTAAATGTTCCAACCACAATATAAGGTTAGCTGAATGGATAAGAAAACAAGCCCCATATATAAGTTGCTCCCAAAAGACCCACCTTAGATAAAAGAT